>JBBYHO010502223.1:0-215691 GCA_038382025.1 Adansonia gregorii
TGCGTCATAAGTCGAGAATCGATATTTTCTCGTTCTTATCGTAACTCCGAAGAATGGTCTTAGCCAAAAAGACATTTTCGAGTCAGGACAATATTTTAAGTCGTACGCACTCTTAGATCTGTGAGGATCCACCCTGGGGTACGTCGCGACACCATGTTTGAAGTGGGGCATGGATATGATAAGCCTAATTCTGCCTAAGGCTTTAAATAGGCATAACTTCATCCTTGTGGTAATAGATTACTTCACCAAATGGATGGAAGCTGCTTCTTATGCAAATATAATTAAGTTAGTAGTAAGCAAATTTGTTAAAGAGAAATAATATGCCAATATGGAATGCCAGAAAACATCATTATTGATAATGCTTCAAATCTAAAAAATAAACTAATGTGCGAAATGTGTGCCTGATTCAAAATTGAGCATCATAATTTGGCAACATACCACCCAAAAATGAATGGGCAGTAAAAGCAACCAATAAGAATATAAAGAAGATTGTCTCCAAGATGACCAAGACATACAAAGGTTGGTAAAAAAAGGTTGCCATTCGCTTTGCATGCTTATCAAACTTTAGTTTATACCTTTACAAGTGCTACTCTATTGTCCTAGGTGTATGGGGTAGAAGCAGTGCTACCAATAAAAGTGGAAATTTCTCCATTACAGGTACTGATAGAAGCCAAATTGGAGAAGGCTTAATAGATCAGATCTTGGTATAAACAGCTCAACTTTATTGCAAAGAAAAGGTTGAAAGCCATTTGTCATGGGTAGATCTTTCAAAAGAGAATGATGAGGGCACATGATAAGAAAGTTCATCCCTGATAGTTTCATGACGGTGAGCTAGTGCTTAAAAATTTCTTCTGATTCAAAAGGATACTTAGGGTAAGTGGACTCCCAATTGGGGAGAGCCTTACGGGGTGAAAAGAGCATTCTTAGGATAAGTGTCGATATTAATCGAGATGGATGGAATAAGTTACCTGGTTCAGTGAATTCAGATAGGGTGAAAAAGTATTATATTTAAAGAGATAGAGTAAAAACAAATGCCAAACATTGTTAGATTTTTGTATGGGCCAAATGTCAAAGGTTATTGGGTTTACAAGATTCCATGCTAAATGCTAAAGTGTTGGGTTCATGGGGCTGTAAAGAGTTGTTCACTTTTGCTTAGGATGATGATTGTAACCATAGAAAGATAAAGCATAGTCTATAAGAGTTATAAGAGGAAATGTTATATCTAAATAAGTTAATTTTTTAGATGGTATCTTAAAAAGTTGAACCAGATTTATTCTTTAAAAACATGGGATCCTATTGCTTAGAAAAGCTTAATTTTTAAATTTCTTTCTTTAGTTGTTAAGCATTACTAAACCTATTTTTGTGAATTATTAATATTATTCAAATAATTAATTGTTAAGAATTTTTAATTGTTAAAATGAATTCATTATGAACTCTTTTTCTTGGCTTATCCTTTTATGTGTCATTGCTTATCGATTTGTTTAAGATGATCAATAAATTAATGAGGAATGAACATAGGATGCCTTGATATTTTAATAAAAAAAAACAATATTCTATCAAAGATGTCTTTTTCATCTTGGGTGATCTAAAATTTAAGATTACCTAAGTGAAGAAATTAAATGCTTCAAAAGAAAAGAAGTATAAGAATGAAAAAGAGAAAATAACAATGAAAGATAGGATGTATTGATGATGGTGAATTTGAAAAATGTCACCCTAACGGAAGGAATAGGTATTGAATGTTCATGGAAAGATAAAAAGATGAGAATGAAACAAAGAAAAGATGGTAATAGAAGCCATGATGAATTTGGAAAAAGTGAATGAAAGCAGAATTATCATGACAAGTGTTTCACTAAAGCAAAAGCAGATCACGAATGACATTAAGATAAATCTTGTATTATGACTACATATTAACATAAAGGGAGAAATCATGTATATGCATTCATGTTGAATTATAGGGATTTATTCAAAAAAAAGTTATCCCTAGTAGTGTCCATAGAAACCATGACTATTCCCTAATGGATAATATTGTAGGTAATATTATTCTTTCCCCAGTAAGTTAAATCCAATACAGTTGGGACTCAAAGATGCAAAAAAAGAGAGAAGAGTCCATACTAGTTGGTTAGTAGAAAATTAGTGAGATTGGCACCTTGTAGGAAGGTTATACCATATAGAGAAAAACTTTTCTTTTGTTTGCTTTACTTGGTTATGTGGAAGACCAGTGTAATCAGGCTTGAGTTAGCTTCATCTAATTAAGCAAATGGTTATATGGGATTTTTACTTTTGTCAGCTTCACTATGTTAGGCACAAGACCAGTGGAGTCAATTATCCTCTTCATTTGACGATGTAGAAGGTCGATGAAATAGATTTTGAGTCAGTTCCATTTGATAAGGTAAAAAATCAAATGGAGATTTTTTTTTAATTTCATTCAATTAGGCAAAAGACTGGTAGAGTTTACAGTCCTTTTATGCACTTCATTTAACTAGGTAGAAGGTCGATGAACATAGTTTCCTTTTTGTCCTCTTTACTTAATTAGGCAAAAGATCGAGAAGGTTTTTTTTTTTTTAAAATCAAGTCCTTTTTTTTGATAATATGAAAGTTCATTAAAGTAGGCATTGCGTATATGTTCACTCTACTTATTTATGTGGATGACCAATAAAGTTGGCAGCCTTAAATCCTCTTTATTTGGTTAAGCAGAAGACTAATGAGATAGGCAATGTGTCAGATCCTCTTTATTTAGTTAGGCAAAAAACCAATAGAGTAGGCAGTGTGTCAGTTCACTTCATTTGGTTATAGAGAAGACCAGTATTCAGCATTTTTAATTTTCTTGTTTAAGTATAATCTATTTAGTTAAGTAAAAGACCAGCAGAATTGGCACCTTATTGATTAGGTGAAAAGTTGATGAGGATTAATACTTCCTTTGTTTTTAAATTAGGTATAATTAGTTAGAATATCATATGTAAAAAAAAATTTCCTGTAGAAGTGCTTATTAAGAACAAGACAAAATTGTATCTATTTAGGCTTTGCCTTGTTCCTATGTGCTTAGTAACAACCAAAGAGGGACAGTTATAGACAACCTATTTTGTATAGCCCTTAATTGACTATTTCCTTATTTTATAGGCTAAGTGGAATTTTCTAATTTTAGATCTTCTTAGATAAGTTATAGATGACAGAAAAGGTCCAATTGAGGTTCTAGTTGGTTTCAATAAGCTTAGTTTAATATAATAAGGCATATGAACTTAGTTATCTGATTTGAAAGATCGGTGATGGATTTTGAAATACAAAAAATCAGGTCTTAAAAAATCTGAGAATGTCAAAAGTTAACTGGTAACAGTCTCTTGAGGTGATTAGAGAGGCTATTTATGACATTTGAGAAGAAAAGAGACCTATTTTACAAGTCATAATCAAAAGTCAACATAGTGGCAAAAGTCAAGTATAAAAAGTCAACTATAAAAAGTCAACTATATAGCCTACAATTAGATATTAAAATTATAAGAGTTCTACAACCCAAATTTCGAAATTGATTACTCCAAAATAAAATTGAACAAAGACGATTGGTCAAAAGGGCGTAATCACAAATGAGTCATGAAAGGACCTTTAGAATTTAAAAAGTCGAGAATTCCCAAAGGTTTAATTTGAGAGCTCCAAGTTAAGAAATTTCAAATTTTTCAGAAAAAGTCATTAGAACACATTTTTACTATAGGAAAGAACATTCAATTGCATTTTTACCTATGCACATCATGGTCAATTAAATGGAATAAAAAGTTATACATAGATTTATGAACGAACATGGCTTAGCCAAATTCAAAATGTGCATAATGTATCAACACTGTTCATCTTTCATTAGTGGCAATAATGTAATTTCCCTTAAAATTAGTTAGATGGTTAGTGATTAAGCTAAGATCACCTAATGGTGATTAAAGCTTAAATCACCAACTTAAAGGCCTATAAATAGAAATGATTAGCCATCAGTTAACAACTTCTAATCACTTAGAAAATTTTTGAAAAATCTAGAATTCTCTTTTTCTCTCAGGCTCTTATTAACTTTAAAGGAGGATCTAACTCGGAGTAGGTATAATGATTGATTCGTGCCTTTTATGCTTGATTAATGATTTGGCCATGATGCATTCTTGCTCTATGGTTTTCGACCACTTTGGATCATGAAGCTATGATGCATTGATTTGATTTTGAGCTATGGTTTACTTGAATTCATGTTATTCTAAGTGTGATTACATGATTAATTGCTAAAAGTCAATCTGAAATCATGTTTAATAAGCTTGATCTAGGTTCGAATGAAATGGAATCACTATATCTAACTTTTGGCCAACTTAGTTTTTTTTATAGATTTAATGGTTTAAGCTTAGTTAAGCTAGGTTTTTATGATGTTAAGCTAAAATGTTGAAGTCTAGATGATGAAATCACAATTTCCTAGCTTAGTTAAGCGTTCAAACATGATGAAAATGAAGAAGCTTGGTTCGGCTAGCTTGAATTCATAGGACTCTAAGTTTAATTGATTTAATATCACATGATCTTATTAATCTAAGCTAGTGTGATCTAATTTAAACTTAAACCTGTAGACACCTAATTTTGTCCGGGCTTATTCCTTGATAGTCCAAAAATATCTGAGATCAAGGATTTAATAGCCACCTAGTAAGAGTAGAATTTCTTAGGGTGAACTAGATGTTTTCAAGGCCTATTTAATTATGCTTAAATGACCGCAGGCACACATGACAAAATTAGCACCATTTCAAGGGTCATATATAACAAATCTCGGATAAAAAGATGAATTTCAAGGTAAAATAATTAGCTTTTAACTTTGTACTTGTAAAATTTTGAAATTTAATTTTGTGAATATTATTACAGTCAAATTTCCCATTTTTTAGAATTTTTGAAAATTTTTCATTAAATTTAAGATGTTTACCATCATATATTTTTACCGATACCATTATGGCATTTATGCCGATATGCACTCCTAAAAATAAAAAATATTTAAGAACAAAATTCATATTGGCATTTTATACTACAAGGTGCCAAGTTGTCTAGTTTTGTAACTAATTTTGAATTTTTGTAATATTGCAAGTATCATACTCGTAAAATTTTTTATGGTAAAAATTCTTTCAGATTTCAGATTTTTTCATTATTATTTTTGTAAATTTATATTTTGATTAACGTGATAGATGAAATATGTTTTTCTAAAATTTGAAAATATTAAACATATTTTGAAAATTTTCTAATTTTAAAATACGAGCTTTTATTTGTTTGTAAAAATTTTGATGGCATCTTCTTGAGTTTTGAACGTCAAAATTCTTTTAAAATTCACATATAAGTACCATTAAATTAGTTTTTCAAAATTCATTTTATTTTATAAGTTTTACTTTTTCTTTTGGTTTCTAAAATACGAAGTTTTTTTTGGTAAATTTTTAGGTAAGATTTTTTTCAGTTTACAACTTTTAAAATTTTTCAAAGATTATTGCTTAATTCATATTACATCATTTTTGCAAAACTCATTTAATTTTATGAGTTTTGTATTTTCTTTCAGAATTTTCCCTATTTCCAAGACACAGAGTTTTCCATTTCGTAAATTTTTTTAGGGAATTTTTCCATGTTTATAATTTCTAACATCTTTTTTAAATATCTTTATTAAATTCATATTGAATCAGTTTTTTAAATACATTTTGTTTTTTGAGTTATACATTTTTTTCAAAATTTTCTTATTTCCAAAATATAGAATTTTTTACTCCATAAATTTTTTCGAAAGGATTTTTCTTAGTTTATAATTTTAAAATTCTACAAATAATATTATGTAATTCATATTAAATTAATTTTTCAAAATTTAATTTATTTTATGAGTTTTAGAATTTTCCTATTACTGACGTACAAAATTTTTTGTTTTGTAAATTTTTTTCGGTAGTATTTTTCTAAGTTTATAATTTTTAAAATTATTGAAAGATTGTTTTTTAATTCAAATTCAGTTTTGGAAAACTTAATTTATTTTATGAGTTTTACATTTTTTTTTCACATATAAAAATTTTTCCTGGTAAGGATTTTTCTCATAAAATTTTATGAGTTTGTTATTTTTAATTTTTTCTACAAATTAAAAATTATTTTTATTATTAGATTAAATTAAATTAATCCTATGAAACTTTGTTACAAATACATAATTTTTATTTTTTATAATTTAGTCATTCTAACAAATTTTTACTATATAATTTTATAAATTATACAAATATCTTCTAAAATTCTCTAGACTTTGATGATGTCATGCATTACATCATCCACTAAAAGACAGATTCATTTAATTTAAGTCAAGTCTAAATTAATCAAAATAAAAAAATAAAACATCCAAAATAAGTAAATAAGTAAATAAAATAAAAAAATGGTAGAAGTTGGTGGAAACTTTATTTTTGCCATCCTTCATCCCCTATAAATAGGGAATAAATTACTTCATTTGAACCCTCTAGGCTTAGGAAGAAAATAAAGAGAAAAAAACACCAAAATTTCTAATTTTTCAGGTTTTTCTTGATTTTTGTTTATTTCTTGTTTAAGTTTTCTTTTTAATGAGCCGAATGAATACTTGTGCTTATGAATTTTTGTTCATGTTGAAGGGCCAACTAAGGTGGCTATGATTAAAATTTTTAATTTTGTTTTTTTAGCTAATTTTTATTAGAAATAATTTGATTTTCTTTGAGATTATTTATGTTTGTTGATATATATATAGTTATTTGCATATATCTATGTTTAAGTAATTTTTCTTAATATTGTAATTTTATATAGATTTATTCATTATTTTTATGTTTTTATGCTGTTTATGCTTAGTAAAAATTGCATAACGTATGTATATTAATGTCTATGAAAATATGTGATGAAAAAAATTATTTTTTGCTAAAACATTATGTCGGCAGAACCATGTTGTGGCTGATTTTGTGATGTTTTAAGCTTATTTTGTACATATAAAAATATTAGGGACTAAATTGCAACAATTGTAAATTTTTTCTATGGCCATCAATGCTTGACTAATTGTTTATGGATATTTGTAGAAGTGCTTTTTTTCATAGTTTGGCATATTTGAATGTGTTTTATGTATTTCATATCATTTTAGATTCATTTTATAATTTTAAAAAGTTTAGGGACTAGTTTAGAAAATATTAAAAAATTACTTCAAGGCCATGGGTGCTTGGCTAAATTCATATTGTGACTTTTGGTGTGATTTCCATAATTTTTCATGATATATTTAGTGTTAATTGATGATTTTTATTTTGTAGGGGCCAAAATGAAAAATTAGAAAGTTTAGGGATTATTTAGCAAATCTTAGCATTTGGGGTAAAAAGGTCTTTTTTGGTCATTTCAAAGTATTTTTATATTCCTATGGTCTTCACTAGGGCAATAGAAATTATTAAAACTTTTCGTATCCTTTCAGTTTTTTGTTAGGGTATGAAATATAATTTTAAAAAACTTTAAGGGCTTATTTGCAAAATTGCAAAATTTTTGTTCTAAGGCCCTAGGTACTTGGCTTAATTAATTATATGATTTTTGACATAATTTCTATAATTTTTTTGATGAATTTTGGTGTTTAATTATGTTTTTATTTTATGTAGGGACCGAATTGCAATGTTAAAAAAATTAGGAATCACTTATAAATCTTTGCATTTTAAGATTAATATGATATTTTTGGATGTTTTAAAAATATCTCTATAATCCTATGCTCTTCTATAAGGGTATAGAAATTATTAAAACCTTCCCCATTCTTTTGATTTTTCTGTTAAAGTGCAAAATACAATTTTGAAAAGTGCAATGACCTATTACCAATTTTTCATTTTAGGATAACCTTGATGTCTAAATTACCCATGGAAGGTATAACTGTTATTTAATACCATTTTTTAGCTTTTTAGGTTATCGGGATACTTATAGGTCGAAGGAATACCTTAACGGTATTTTTGTAATTTTCCTTAGAATCGAGGCCTATGTGATCACTAGGATACTTATAGGTCAAAGGTGTACAGTAGCAGTAGATTTGGTTATTCATGATGTTATCCAGCCTTTTAGGTTACCGGGATACATATATGTCGAAGGTTTATCTTAAAGGTATTTTGGTAATTTACCCTAGAATCGAGTCCATTATAATCATTGAGATAGTTTTATGTTGAAGGTGCATAATAAGGATAGGTTTATCCTTTTATAGAGATATAGAGCCCTCAGGATTATTAGGATACTTAGATATCAAAGGTAGTCCTTAGGGATATTTTGGTAATTTATGTTAGGCTAGTGCACAATAGGAATAAGTACATTTGTTTACATAATTTTAGAACCTTTAAGGTATCGAGATACATAATATCAAAAGTACACCTTAAGGATACTGTGTTAATTTATTTTTAGAATTAAGTCCTTTAGGGCCATTGAGATACTTTTAAATCAAAGGTGTATTTTAAGGGACATGTTAGTTATTTCAACCAAAGTAGACTCCTTAGATTTAAGTTTAGTACTTTTTTTCTAAATTGAGCCTAAGGATAATTTTTAAATTATTAATAAAATTGGAATTTTGTGAATTAAAGCAATGTCTCTGATGTTGCAATAGTACGTGAAATTTCTACCAAGCATATAAGATATATATTATTTTAATAACAAGATATCTTTTTAAGAACATGAAAATTAAGATTTTTTATAAATTTTGAAAAAAATGAAACCTTTTGTATTCCATAAGTTCTTCAACGAGGTACAAAAGATATTTTGATTTTTAAAACATTTCATATTCCACTGACTTTTTGGTGGGGTATGACAAGAGTGATAAAAACTTTTGTGTTCTCTTTTTCCAAAAGGATATGGAAAATATTTTAATTTCCAAAAATATTAAAACCTGATTTTCTCATTCGAAACAATAAATTTGTTTCATAAAATTTTATTTTTATTTTTAAATATGGAAATGATAATTAAATGTTAAATATTGAAACAAAAAAAAAATAAAAATTTATGTTAACACATGATTTATAGGAACCGATTGCTGGGCATCACGAGAAGGTCGATCCTTACTTATGGTTGTAACTGACTCTTGGACACTTTCACGCAATCTCTAGTATAAGTGCAGACCTTGAAGTTTGTTTTTATGGGTTTTGTAACCCTAAATATATAAACTCCAACAAGTGACCAATCGTACTTGACCAAAATAAGGTTGGTGGTGACTCCAAAAAAATAGTCGTTTCATAATGACTATTTAGTGTTAAATTGAGTGAGCGATTCATCTTGACAACTCAATCCCCAGGTATGAAAAATAAAGAATAATAAAATAATAACGATATATGCCCCTAAAATTAAAAAAAAACAACGACACACAGATATATATAGGAATAATGGGTACAGCTGTCGTTTTAAGTCCAATTGGTCAGGATTCGTATTTAGGCCATGTTACAACAAAATCTAGTTGATTAAAGCTTAAATATAGTGTATAATGATGAAACCATGAGTTTTTGAGCTAGGTAAGTGTTCGAACAAGCTAGAGAAGCATCCTTTAGCTTGGCCATGGTAGATTCTTGGTGAACTTGAGTTGGCTTGACATAATTGATGCTTAATTGGTGAAACCTAAATGAATTAAGTTGGGTTAAACTTGGGAAAACTAAAATTTATGCTTAATTAAGTGAATTTAGAAGCTTACTTGTTTAATGGTTGACCTTAGATTGTTAAAAAGTGTGAATTGATTGTTAAGCATGTTGACTGAATTAAATCCAAACTTGTTTCTTGTGTATGATTGTTATTTGATAAGAATTGATGAATTAGATGACATTATTAGGTTGGAAGTAGTTGGCCATGTTGAATTTATGTTTGGAATATGTTTTATTGATGATTAGTTGTTAACATTATGTGCTAGTATTCTACATGTTTGATTAAATGCATGATAGGATGTTTAAGTTGAATAAAACCATGTTTGCATAAGATCCCCAAGCACTTAATCAATAGGTGAATTAAAGTTTGGTTTCATTTAATAAGCTCTTTAATCAGTAGCTTGGGAATATTAAATAAAATAGCTTGGATTAAAGCTAATTTAAAGCAAAATAAAAATACTTTTAAGTGTCTAAATATGCTTAGTTGAGTACTAAAATCAGTTGACATTAATATAAGTCATTAAGTAATGTTTAAGTGAATCAAATTATGTTGTTTGATGTTACTTTTGTTTTTGGTTTCAACACTTAGGTGTGTGGGATTGGTGTGCAATGCACTTGCTAAGAATAAATAATAGTGAACAAAAATGAAAAAATCATAGACATTGGCATGACTCTGAAGCATTTAATGTTGAAAAACATATTTCCAAGTCTTAGCACTTAGGAGTCATCATTGTTTTTTCACATAAGACATCTATGAAATCTATTAGGTCTTGTTGCTGGATGTTCGAACATCAAGAAACATGTTTTAAAAATGTGACAAAAGGCTTCATGATCACAAGTTGTGTTTGAGCGACTATTTTTATCTAGCATAGTAGTTTTATAAAGGTATACTTTGATTAGGTTAGAGACCTTATAAGTTATTTTTTGTATTGTTCCCATAATCCTCATTGATTTAGACTATGTAATAGGCTATCGAATCATCTAAGTTAGTGATTACATGGATACAGTAAAATCTCAGAACATGATCCTTTTGCACGGCTTTATTTCAGTGCCTGATTAGTATTACAAACTGTTTTTAATTAGCATAATCATTTCTGTATAATTTTTTCATATTTTTAGAGAAAATAGAATGATCTAAGCATGTATGGCTCATTTGACGGGTATTCTGGACGAATCACGAAGAAATTCTAGAAAGCACGCTATGTAATCAAACAATGTCTAAATAAAAAAAATTACATGACAGCCAAAACAATTTTTTGAAATTTTTTTAATGTTTTTAGGCTAAAGTATAGTGAGTTAACAGTTATAGATTTGATTTGGTGATTTATGTGATAGAAATAATCCAAAATAAATTCAAAGATCTTCAAAGGTCAAATCTGTCCCTATTTTGGTTCTTTTCGAGTTTGGTGTTCGCTATTCCAAGGCATTCAAATGCCTCAGAATTGATTCCAAGAGTCATGTTGTGTGAACAATTTTAGGAGTGTTCTATAGAAGGTCTATGGTATTTTATATAAAAACTTCCAAGTTAACTTAAATAAAGTTGATTTTTAATATTGTTTTCAAAGTTGTGACTTTTTTCAATTTAGTCTAAATATAGCATTTTGTGATGTCTTTTAAAATGAGACAAAATTGATTAAAAAATGTTAAAAATGGAGTCAATAAATGAATATTATTGGAGTTAAGTTTTTTGCGAAATTTTTTAAATGATTTTTGTTTTAAATCAGTTATAAATTTGTTTGTTTTTGATCAGATAGATAAACAGAGGATTATGATTAAAAATTCATGATTGAAATCAAGAATATCAAATTTGAATATGTATGATTAGTTGGTACCAAGTATTGGGCATCACAAGAGGAATTGATCTCTACTTATGGTGTAATTAACTTCCAAGCTCAACTTAATAAATCTTTGGCATATACAAATCATAAAATCATTCCTTTAGAGTTTTTTAGCTCTTTAGTGAATGGTTTTAATAGGTAACCGATCATTCTTATAGCCAAAACAGATTGGTGGCAACTTCTTAACCCAGTCACTCTTGTATTTTAGTATGAGAGGCTTAAAAAAATGATTTGTTTGATCACTAGTGGCCCTTAATGATTTGAAATGTTGTTTGCTCTAATATATTAAGGTTTCTATCTCAATATATTATAACAATGGCATGATGAAAATAAGGGCCACCAACCAATCTTCTATATCTCCTTGTATGAATAAGGAAGAAGACCAAATCAGGGTCTGGGTTGATCAGCTCTTTGGGCTACCTAGTTGGTAGCTGACCTCAGTTGATTTTGAGAGGGATTGGTAGAGAAAGTTTATGGTGTCATAAGAAAGAGAGCAAGAGGTGCAATAAAAAAGTATGTGTTCTAGGCCTATTACGCCTGGTTCTAATATTAAGGATAAAGTCCTTGATGGATGGCTAGCTAGTATGATTAACAAAGGTGGTTTTTTTTCTTTTTATCAAGCTTTTTTTACTGGTAAAAGACTCATCGCTATCAATTTTTCAAGCCTTTATAGCTACTTAATCATTTTGCCTAAGATGACAAGAACGAGGAAATTTGTGGTTGCACTCCCTACTAATTTATCACAAAAAGATGGGTATAAAGTGCTAACAAACAAAATTGTAGTCTATTTCCTAATTAATGGGGGGTTGAACATGAGAAACCCTATCTTTCTATCTTTAGGCGTATTCTTTAAAGGATTCTTTGGACTTCTTCTTCATATACTAAGGAGATAGCCTATATGATACCCAATTAGCCATATGCTTGTATTACTAAGGAAAACAATAGCCAAATCTATCCAACATTAAATCTGGGTCTAATTTAGGTTGTTGTACCACCTAAGTGCCAATCTTAACAAGCTTTCTTGAAATAATGGATAAAAAGCTTATCATTTTGTGCATGCCACACCATTTTCCTAATGGACATCTTGATGTGGGCCTGTGGTGATGTTGTACCCTTATACTTTTCAAATTCAAGCATTTTAAATTTTAGTGAGATAACCAAATCTAAAACCAAATGAGATCCTCTACATCCACTTTAAACAGAGTTCAACCCTCATTATGGCTTTCAATCTTTTTTCAAGGAGTTATAGTTTCTCTTTCACAGTCTTAACTTTGTTTTTTTTTTATTTTTTGCTTTCATCCTAAATTTTTCCTTTTCATCAAGATTAGGGGCTACTGAGTCATCTTGCTCGGTGACTAGTCTTGCTCTCGCTCCTTGTGAAAGAGCATTAAGATTGATATGGATCGTGGGTGCTTAATTATTTGAAGGCATATTTTGGGCATTTGTTGGTTATGCATTTAGGGTGTTTGATATATACATGTTTTAGGTGTTCATTAATTATTCAACTTGCATTCCCTTGGATCCTTCAACAAAAGCAATGCTAGTATTTTAGATTCAAGCCATTTCTAGTTTGATTCCTTTTGAGTTTAAGTCATTTTTAGGTTTGGGTTGGTTGATTTTGGGTTGTTTATATTTTTGATCAAATTGGGTTGGCTCGAATTTGGGTTCAAGTGGGTTAGCCAAGTTTTTCAAATTCGAGTCAAAACTGATAGGTCTACATGAATGTGTGTATGCAAAATGATTGCAAAATGCATGCATGAACATTATAACAAACATGTCATGCATTTGTAGGAAAATTTGCTTTAATAAAAGGCTTCAAGGGTAAGAACTTCCATTAACTTTGTAGAGGATTACACATTGCTGATCATATTAGGATTACACATAAGAAAATTCCTAACTAGCTCGTGTTGTTTACAAGCTTCTTCTAGAAACTTAAGCACAACTAGTCAATACGCTTCTATAAGGTTAATCTGTCTTTTAAGGTCCTTAATCTTCTTCACCAATTTTTTTCCTGTATCATGGCTAAATGGATTTGTTCAGTAAGGTGGTCTATATACATTTATTATCCCACACAACTAACCTTCCACTTATTGCCTATGTTCATGCCCTTTCATAATTCTCATTCAGGTTGACCTCTTTTCTCCGGTAAGCCTGCATCATAGCTTTGATGTCCTTTTCTCGCTATTATAGCTCTCACCTTATATTCTAGATGGCAACCTTAAAGTTTTCCCTTTCCTTAAGCAGCTAAAATGTTCTCCCTCTTTCTTCCTCTAAAGTAGCTTTAGGTTATTTGTTTTTCTTCAATAGACTTTTCTAATTGGTGCAAAAGTTGGTTTGCCTCTTTTTTTTTTGCATGAAAACCACTTCATTGATTTTTCTTTCTAAGGACTTAGCATTCCATTCCTTTAACTTATGGCGTAGCTTATCCATTTCCTCAATTATTCGACTCGAGGACCTATTAAGCCAAATAACCTTACAAGCCTCATTCTCTTATTCTACTTAATCCAATCTATTTTATCCATTTATATTCTTTCTCTCTTGCCATGTATTTCCCCTCTTGAGATTCGAGATCCATATTTAAGAAAGTGACCTATTCGTGTAGCCTTTGGTTTTAATCGCCTATTTTCTTTTTCTTCCCATCTTTCTTAAATTCAACTTGCATTAATCCATTACAGAGGGCATGGAAGGTTTGGGTTGAATAGCCATTGGTGAAGTCATTCTATTGATGGTTATATGGATAGCATTGCAACCTCGACTAAGTCTCCATGCTTCGTACCTTAGAGTTATTCTGCCTGCGTAGTTACCCAATCTAGACTCAAATCTCTTTGTCCATATTGATGCACCAAAAATCAAATCCTTTTTATATTTTTCTCTCGCATAATCAAAATCTAGTGTTGATAACTTATGAGTTGTCAAGATGAACTGTTCCAACCCATATTATCTTTGAACTAGGAATAAGAGGTAATCAATTATTCCCCATAATCCCAGTAGTGGTATAAAATTTACATCTCCACAACTAAAAAGAATGGATTTGGGTATGAATCATGGTGCATTCCTAGTTATGTCTTTAACCATGAGAATACTGAGAGCATGGTTCCATTGATCCTTATTAACACTTAATTTTATATGAGCCCTTCCCCAACAATCCAAAAATATCTAAGACCAAGAACTTAACGACCGCACGATAAGGGTAAACTTTCTTTAGGAGGAATGAACATTTTCAAGACCTATATAGTTGTGCTTAAATGACCGCACATACACATGACAGAAAAAAATCATTGTTTCAAGGGTTATAGAGAACAAATCTTGGATAAAAAAGATGAATATCAAGGTAGGAAATTAGATTTTAATTTTATTCTTTTGAAATTTTAAAATTTATTTCAACTGATTCTATCACGGTCAAATTTTTATTTTTTAAAATTTTTTGAGAATTTTTTATAAAAGTTAAGAAGTTGATTGTCATAGATTTTTATCGATACTTGTTTTGTATTTATGTTGATACTCATTCCAAAAAATCAAAAATATTTATATGCTTGTATTTTTATGATTTTATTTTTCTTAATATTTTCATGTTAATATGTTCATAAATATATTTATATCCTTATATTTTTATGATTTTATTTTTGTATTTAATGACGTTTCTTTGTGGTTATATTCATGACGTTATGTTGGAAAATTTTGATGTATATTAGTTTTTCATCTTGGCCAAATTTTATGGTGAATTTTATTTAATTTATTTTGTTATTTTTATGATAATTTTGATTATTTTATGATTTTATAGAGTTTGTAAGATTAAAAAATAATTTTTTAAATTTTTTAAAGCTTTAGAAATTCAATTCCAAGCTTGATTTTATGTGCACAAGTATGGTTTGGTGAAATTTTGGTGATTTTAGTATAATTTTCTAATTATTTGAAATATAAAGACTAAATTGTAAAATATAAAAAATAAAAAAATATTTTTTAGACTTTTTAGGCTTGGTCGAAACTCCATCTAGGTCTAGAAATGTGTTATATTCATTTTTATCATGTTGAAATATATTTCTTAGACTTTAGGGGTTTTTTGTAATTTTAAAAAAGTTTACGCACTAATTTACAAAAATAAAAAAATGCTTTAAGACCATGTGTGCTTGGTCGAATAGTTATTGTGACTTTCGATGTGATGTCTAGGATTTTTGTGACATGTTTGATGCATATTTATAATTTTTTATTATATAGGGTAAAATTGTAAAAATGAAAAAGTTTTGTTTTAAGGGGCCTATCATTCTTGGCCGAACCACTTATAAACCTTTAAGGGTGTCTTTCATGTGTATTTGACATATTTGAATGTGTTTTTTTTTACCATGTTGAGTTGTTTTTGTAATTTTAAAAAGTTTAGAGATTAATTTACAAAGCTTAAAACAATGGCTTTGAGGCCATAAGTGGTTGGCTGAATGCTTTTCATGATTTTTGACATAATTTCAATGATTTTTTATGATGACTTTCATGTTTAATTATGAGTCTATTTTGTGTAGAGACTAAATTGCAAAGTTAGAAAATTTTAGGGATTATTGAGAACAACTTTGCATTTTAAGGTTAATGTGATATTTTGACATTTTAAAAATATTTTTAACATTTCTTTCGTCTTTTAGAAGGGTGTGGAAATTATTAAAACTCTTCATATTCCTCTAGTTTTTCGATAAGGGTACGAAATGCAACTTTGAAAAGTTTATAGACTTATTGGCAATTTTTGTATTCTGGGTTAATCTTGATATCTAAATTACCCATGGAAGGTATAATTGTCATTTATAGCATTTCCAAGCCCTCTAGGTTACTGAGATACTTTTTTGTCGAAGGTACACTTCAAGATATTTTAGTAATTTTTCTAGAACCGAGTCCTATGTGATCATTAAGATACTTACACATTGAAGGTGTATAGTAGGAATAGGTTCTCTCATTTATGATATCATCAAGTCTTTTAGGGTTATCAAGATACTTATAGGTCAAAAATACAACTTAGGGGTATTTTAGCAATTTATCTTAAAACTAAGTCTTTTATGATTACCAGGATACTTATATGTCAAAGGTGCATAATAAGGATAAGTTCCTCTTTTTATGAAGCTATTGCATCCTTCAGGCTTACCGAGATATTTTTATGTTGAAAGTAGATCTTAAGGATATTTTAGTAGTTTTTTTAAAACTGATTCCTATGTGATCATGAGACACTTGTAGGTGGGAGGTGTACAGTAGGAATAGGTTTACTTGTTTAGAAAGATATCAAGTTCTTTAGAGTTATCGAGATACTTTTATGTCGAAGGTAAACCTTAAGAACATTTTCGTAATTTATATTAAAACCAAGTCCTATGTGATCACTAGAATACTTTTACCTCGACACTGTATAGTAGGAATAGGTTCTTTTGTCTATGAAGTTTTAAAATCCTTTAAGGTACCAAGATACTTATATGTTAAAGGTACACCTTAGGGGCATTTCATTAATTAATTTTAGAACCGAGTCCTTTAAGGTCACCAGGATACTATTAGGTCAAAGGTGTACTTTAGGGGATGTGTTGGTCAAATCAACCAAATTAGGATCGTTAGAGTTGAGTTTAGTGCATTTTGTCTAATCCAGGTCTTACGAAAATTTTTATGTTATTACTTAAATAAAATTAGAATTATTAAAATCAAGGCAATTTCTCTGATGTTAAAATAATACGTGGAATTTCTCCTAACATATGAGAGAGGTTCTACTGATTATTTTAATAATAAGATATATGAAAATCAAGATTTTTCAAATTTCAAAAAAATAAAACCTTTTGTATTCCGCTAGCTCTCCAGCAGGGTACAAAAGATATTTTGATTTCACAAAACCTTTCGTATTCTATTGACTCTTTATGAGGTATGAAAAAAATGATAAAAAAAACTTTCATATTCTTCTGGTTCTCTAGAAGAGTACAGAAGATATTTTGATTTTCAAAAACATTAAAATCCTGATTTTTTATACAGAATAATAAATTTATTTTATGAAACTTTTGACATGTGGGAATTATAATTAAATATCAAATATTGAAATTGAATAAAAATCAAAATTCATGTTAACACATAGTTAAGATGTATCGTTTTCCAAGCATCACGAGAAGGTCGATCTTTACTTATGATTCTAACGGACTCATAGCCCTTTTTGTATGATTTTTAATACAATTGTGGACCTCGAAATTTGTTTTCAAGGGTTTTGTAACCCTTAAAATACAAATTTTGACAAATGGCAACTCCAAAATAAATGGTCATTTTCTAATGACCATGTAAGGTTAAGTCAAGTGAGCAATTCATCTCGACAACTTAGTCCCTAGACAAAAAAGGGAATGATAAGAAAAAATAATAATGATATGGCCCCTGTAAAAATAAGAATAATGATATAAAGATATATATAGGAATGAAGGGTACACTTGCCATTTTAAGTTATGCTAGTCTAGATTCATATCTCAGCCTTGTTATGACAATCCTTAGTCATGGGCTCAAGCTATCTCTTTGGTAATAATTTTTTAAGAGTGAAGAATTAAGTGAAATAAGGCTAAATCTATTTCTTCTCTTTATAGACACCCCATTTTGTTTAAGCTATCATTCAAAGTATTTGAAGTCATCATCCTAGGCATTAACAGAGTCATTTAAATGAGCACAGGTTAATTCCCCATCACTTTCAGCTAAAGTAAGGTGTTCAGACAATCAAAGGTACATAAAAGTCACAGGGGTGCTGTAGGTATCAATACATAATGAGCAAACCCTCAAAACCCCCCAAAAATACACTATTGGTATCGATAAAAAAGATTAGGTATTAGTACCTTTGGTAATGGTGTCGATACCATGTCTCTTCGAAGCAAAAAGCTTGATTTTAGGATGGTTTGTATTGATATAGCATAAGGAGTATCGATACCTAAAAAATTTATGGGCTTGGTATCAATACAATGTTCATGGTATCAATATCGTAAGCCTAGGTATAGATACAACCTTCAAAAGTTTCGATATAGGAAGCAAAAATGAGTCTTAGTATCGATAGAATAAGCCCTATATCGTTACCAAAAGTAAATAATTGGCTTAGGTATCTATAAATTATGCTTGGTATTGATACCACAAGGCATTTTTTGCTAGATTGTGATGTTTTTTACCCCAGCAACATTAAACTCAAAATCTAATTTAAGCATGTTTTTGGCATAAAAAATCATCAAAATTCATAGCATGCCTTAACTTTGAACTTATGATTGGTTTTTAAACAAATTTTTATAGGGCCTAAAATGGCCTGAAATTAAGAAATTTGCATGAAAAACATGGTGTTTGGGACATGCTTGGCTTCCTCTCTATTATAGAGACTTCCATCCTCTCTGCTTCACTACTCTACTTGTTATAGCCAATAGGAAAATAGCCAGTTGGGCATAGTAGTTAGAGCTATCATATATTACATGGCTAAAACCTAAAAATGACTTTGCTTTAGCTTCAAAATACATTGGTTGAATGTTGGACTACATAACTTTTGCTTAGTGAACATAACCAGAAACATTCAAACACTCTAATTAAACTTTTTTCAACCATTTTTCTCTAAAAAGGCCTTTCATTTTTGCAACTTCTCAAAGCCACCACCAAATACACTTCCAAAACCCTCTATCTGACCCTTATTTCATCTAAAACCTCCCATCCATTGTTAGCTTATCTCTTAAACTCATTTTGGCCGTGGTTTTGTTACTAATCAATAGCAAAGAGGGGGAAAAAGGCGAGCTTAAAATTGACAAGTTTTCTGCTCAAGGGCTAAAGCAAGGTTTGAAGCTACCTGGTATAACTTTCATCCCCTTCTTATCTTATTTCTTTTTTTATTATCATTTCATCATTTTAGAGATCCATATAAATATGATGATGACTATATTCCTAGAACACTTATGCATCTTGTGGGCCTGTTTGTGGTAGACCTAGGATTTTTTTATGTTTTATTAACCCCTTTTGCTATGCTTCACCATGTTTATATGCTTGGTTTACTTCAAAAACATGTTTTGATGTTGTTTTGAAAATTCTAGTAAACTTATTATTATTTAAACATGTTCATATCATCTTCCATGGCATGATTCTTGAGGTTGTTCATGAAGCTAGCTCTTTCATGCATCTTGTTAGTCATTATCTTTTATTTTTATCATCATTTACATGTCAAGATACCATCTTCATTTCCTAAGCATGCTATCTATGTTCCTTGTCATGAATGTCATATTTAGTTCATAATATACTTGTCAAGATGGTTGTTTTATGATTTTCAAAAACCTTTTTTTAGAAACTTCCCAAGTTAAGGCCATGTTAACTTCAATAAATGAGTATTGACTTGGGCTTAAGGTTTTCTATTCATTGTTCTTCCAATCTTGGGGAAAAATCAAGTCTTTCATGTTTAGATTTAAGGATTATTAAGGCCAAATGTTTTGTTTTTTGAAATAAAATGTCTTTTAAATGTCTAAGATTGTTTATGTCTTGATTTGTTTAAGAAAAAACCCATAAAACCAAAAATCCCCTGTTTTTGCCCTCACAGCACTGTAGCCATGACTTGAAAAATTATTTCTAAACTCTAAACTATTTTTCATGAATTTTTTTATATTTTCCACTAAAAAGGCATTAAATTAGTTTTTCGATCTAATGCTGTCTCAAACACCTCGAATCAGCAACTTGCTTTTCATTTGGGCCATTTTGGTCCATTAGATGATTTTTCTGAATATTCAACATACTTTTCCTAAAAGGTTTGTGAAATTTTCTTTCTTAAAAGGTATCATTTATGATTCAACAATTCCATATGAGTCCTAAATGATTTCTCGAAGTTCACCACACCATTTCCCTTGCATGTGTTGTCAGTGTTGCACTTGACCCAACTTGAAAAATTATTTACACCTAGAATGCAATTTTCTTTTTTTGGATTTTTTTTGAAAATTTTCACCTTAAACTTTATCGAGTCACCTTTCCAATGATACTGACCTAATCCTTGCAACCTTCAAATTTGCTTGAAATAAAATCGAAAAGGCTAACAGTGTAATATTGTCCCCTATTTTCAGCATTAGTTAAAATTAATTGATTTATTCATATTCCTACTACAAGACATTCAAATGTCTCTAAGTGATCCCAATAAACCTTTCAAAAGTCAAAACTATCAATTTTCCCCTAAGCTCGGATCAAAGCACAGACATTTTTTTATCAAATTTTGTTAATCGCTATCTTTCATCCAAAGCCACCTATTTTGTCAAAACAAAGTAAAAAATATTGTTTTGTCAAGAAATTACTGAACTTTTCTCAAGATTATTCCTCAGAATTTATTTTTCCAAAATCACTAAAATTTTCACCTTCAAGGATACTCTAACTGAGATTTTTGAGGGGATACGCCAATCTTGCTTTTTAAAAAAATGTAATCAAAATTAAATATTCTCTTTCTCGAATTTCTTTTGACTTATCAAGATTTTAACATGGTTTTCATGCCTCAATTAATCAACGGATCCAAACTTACCTCCAAAATTATCAACTTGGTTATTTCTAGATAATCGATGACAATTATAAGGTCCATTCTAACTGTCCCTCCCTTATTCCCTTTTTTATGAGATTTATTTTATGCAATATTGTTTCTTTTTCATTTTATTATCATGTTTCCTTTTTTGGTGTTTAATTTGCATTCATGTTTTAAAAATTATTTTTTTTTTCAAAATTTATAAAGCAATGTTCCATGTTGGTGTCTCTCCAGAGCTTGACATAGAATATTTGATTTTCAAAAACTAAATCTGAATAAAATTTTAATAAAAATCCCTATGTTCCCCATCTCTTTGGGGTGCGTACATGATTTAAATTTATATCTAAAACTTGTTTTATTTTATTCAAATTCATTCATAAAAAATAATGATAAGTTAAAACCAAGAAGATTGAAACCAAAGTAAGACGTGGCTAGAAAGGTATTGTTCGAGCATCGTAGAAAGGTTCATACTTCTTTCTGTATAACCAACTCCCAAACCCAACCATTGAATCTTCAAATTATGCAAGCCATGGAATCTATGTTTCCAATTTCATAACTCCATACATCATCTCAATAGGTATTCCATCATGCCTAGCCTAAAGTTATTGGTGGTAACTCCAAGCGTTGGTCATTTTATAGTGGCCGATTAAGATCGGTTGGATAAGTGATTCATCCGATTGTCCCTTTCTTGAATAACAAAAAAAAAGTCCTGGTTAAGAGGACTGCACAAATACTTTTTAAGTTATGCATTTTCCTTTTTGCAATGAAGCTAGGTTGAAGTGCCAATAGCCTAACAACTCCACTAAGGAGTAGTTTAGAGAGTTATGCCTACGACTAGCCATGTCTTACTTGGTTCTTGGATCCTCGATTTTTTATCATTATTTAATTATAATCCCTTTTCATTTTTATCTACTAATTTTTTATTTGTCATGATTTTTGTCATGTGACTGCTAAAGACTACCTCGTTCCTAAATAAATATCAACTCGATAAATATGGTAATATTGAGGTAAACAAAAGGTTTGATTATTTCTCTAGCACACACCATGCACTTGCATTTGCACTAGATTCTTGCCAAACTCCATGCCAAGATAGAATCCCAGTTATTAGAAGGAATAAACTATTAGCTTTTGTGAGTTCCCTTCCATATAGGCATAGCAATAACTTTTGAAGTGTAAAGTACCTATGTCTCTCATGAGTGCTCCTTTGCATTTGCATAGGAAAATACATCCACTAGATTGAACCTATTCTCCAAGCCTGCAATAGGCCTAGCATCAAGGTGCCTCAGCTATCCTTATTGAATGGAAAAGCGATTCAAGTACCAATGTAGATATCAAACTAAACCCATATAGCGAGCCCTATGAGCCAAACCCTATTGAGCTATACCAAAATGCTACTAGAATGATTCAACGAAAAAAGACACTCAAGGAAATACTGTTAACCTTTATTATCTTATACCATAGTTACATAAATGATGGTGAGTAAACATTGTCACTAATATGTGTCATATTAGTGTCAAGACACGATGATAAGTTATCCAACCAACAACTTAATGTATATCATGGCATATGTACACCATTGCATGGATTGTTAGCATATCCCTAAGGGTAACATATCACTTCAATAAAGGCAATTTTAAGCTAGACATATCATTACGCTATCCCTAAGTACTTAACTTATCCTGATATCTATCATGTCCACCTATACACATCATAAAACCTATTGTCGAGGCATTTTCTTTGAGTTATTTACATTCTTTTAGTTCTTTATTTGTGTCAATACTGCTTTATATTGTCACTAACCTTTTTTTTTTGTTTTTGTTTTTTTTATTGTTACATGCATTATGCACCATAATCATAATCATGAAACAATTGGTTTAGGGCTCAATGTTCAACAAGAGGTGTCTTTCATGGAGTAATTGTGTGTTCCCATCATCAAGTCTTTTAAAGGTGTTAAGACATGGTCAGAAGGTGGACATCCTTAACCTAGGTTACATCTCAACATTCGAAGAATAGGTCAAGATTGTGTTTTGTCAAAATGATTGGTGAAAGTTAAAATATATTTGGGCTAGTTAGGGCCATATCAAGAGGGAGCCATTCATAAGAACATATTGAGGACGTAGCTTCCTTATTCCAAGTCTAGTTAGATATTGGCCTGTAGCAAGTAACATCCCAATTCTAGAATCTAGTTTATTAATGTTTCACCTTTAGTCGAGAAGATTTGGCTCCCATCATCAACGAATACATTACATTACTCAATATTGAGAGAGCCAAGTTTGATAGAATATATTGTAAGTTGCTACAGCCTTTGACTTTCAAGAAAAGACTAGCATAGATTCTCGAAGCCTCAGATTCTTAAAATTGATGGCCATGTAAAGGTGAAAGAGAATAATAAGTGAATCCATGGCCTAATATGAAGAAGTCAAGGGCAAATATCACCAATCAAAAGAATTTCAAGATATGTATGCCTTGGTAATATACAGATTGATGATAGTCTTGAAGACTTTGGGTTACATCAAGGCAGCGGTAATGAATTTCTTCTTTTGTTTATATTGCAACATCAATCGTGCACCTGCGATTATTGCTAAGACCATTTGAGCCCTCAACTTTTATAAAAAAATAGGGGTAAATAGATTCACCTTGTATGCCTCATTCCTTTACATCTGGCCCATCAACCATTTCTGAGTTAAGGAAAAGAAAATAATACACAATCTATTCTTTAACTTCAGTTCTCTCTTTAAGGTCCACAAGAAAGAATGGCCCTAAAACAAGTCTAAAGAGCAATGCGTTGGAAACTTTTAGAATCTTAGAAAAGAGCAAGTTACATAGAAAGCCTCATGGATGTCCTTTTAATCCATGATGCACAGATACAGTGACTACACATGTATGTCACTCATGGGATTGTAGGGAAGTACCAGTTGTGCATTACTTCCGGTTCTACTATAGTTACAATGTTGGCAATTTATCTCTTTCTTTAAAGCCCTTAAGTTTTAGGACTTTAAATATGGGGATGACAACTATAAGTAGAAAGTCTAGTTTGGTCTCCATGCTTAAAGGCAGGTCTGTTGCATGGAGGAATATTAAAAAGGAAATGTTATGATTACAAGGTACAATAAAATGAGGGTTCATCGCATTAATGACACATTGCCACTACCTGATCAAGGGATATCCCAAGTTTCAGTGGGTGAGCCTTTTTTTGAATTTAAATGAATTAGATAAGAATTTGAATAGGAAAGGGTTACCCTTACACAAGAGATAGCTTCGTTGAAGGAGGAAAAAAGTTAGTTAGAGATAGACATCTACCTCTGGGGCATCAAGATAAGCTAAGTGCTTAAAGAGAAAGCACTTCAAGAAGGTCTTGAATGTTTGACTAAAGAGTATATGGCAGTTCGAAAAACAAGCAAGTTTTAATGCATTGGCAAAGCATCAGCTAAATGGGAGGCAAAATCCATTACCCTTGTTAAATAGTTAAATTAGAGGAAAGAAAAGGCTAAGATCAATAAGGAAAAGCTCATTAGGGCCCATGCTATCATATCAACCCATCAGAAGAGAATTAAACATCTAAAAGTTTATGTGCACAATTTAAAGGTATATAGGGTTAAGAAAGAAGCTTTAACACTCAAAGTTTAGAGCTTAGAGTAGTCCCTTCAAGTTCATCATGAACAGATTGATGACTTGGTAAAAAGCCTTTGAATAACAAAAAGATGAATGGCAAAAAATGGTCGAGCAAGAATGCTTGAGTCATCAAAAGTGTCATTGCCACTTGATTAAGCAAATCCAGGTAGCCCAAATAGAGGTAGATGATATAATCAAGGTGGTTTGGTCATTGAGGTGAGACGTCATACCCATTAGGGACCACAAGCGATGGTTGTTAAGTTTCTTAAAACATGTAATTAAATAATGTAATTGTGTCAAATATTTTTAGATGTACTCATGTCAAAATTGTGTTTATTACTCTATGAAAAATGTTACAGTTGTTCTACAAGCTAATTATCTCTATTGCATTTGCGTATTTAATTCCATTTTTGTGTTGTCTTATTTATGCATCCATATCAATAATCACTTATCATCATGACACCATACTCATTGTCATCTCATTATAAGCAATTAGTAATAAACATATTTAACATAAAAAGTCTAATATAGGAATGGTTATAAAAGTACAAAAGATTTTGAAATCAAACAAGGAATGTAAAACCAAATATTGTACACCACTATAATACTTGCCATCACAAACAGATCATGCAAAAAAGATTAACAAGAATACATTGAGTGACTCAGGTTGATGCACAAAGAATCTCAAGATCGAATGCTTTGTCAACAAGACAAAATGTATGCTCAAATCATGAAGCTCATGGAATTAATGACAATTTCCACCAAAAAAAGAGGCAAGCTAGTACTATGGATACCGAAAAAAGCTAGCTAATTTGGAAAATCACACTACCAATAGTATTAAAGCTACCTAAGAAGAAACTTGTTTAAAGTAATAGCATAACAGAGTACCAGCCCGTCAGTACCATTAGTGATTAATCTAAACCCTATATTAACTAATCAATTTGTCCTCGATTTTAATGGAGTAAATATGAAGATTTCTTTAATTGATCCAATAGCCCTCGACCAAGACGAGTTAGAGAAAACAAATGGTCAAAAGGCTACAATGTCTAAATGGACAAATATCAACTTCTAAAGAAGCACTTCCGAACCATTAAAAGGCATAACCTGTTTGGGACCATTGATGTAGAATCTTTGTCTCTGTGTCCAACCTTATTATTCCCTCCAAGTTCAAGATACCCAAGTTTGAGAAGTTCAATGGAATTACTAAACCCACTGTGCATATTCAGATATACCGTAGGAAGATTTCCACGTATGCAAAAGATGAAAAACTTTTCATCCACTATTTTTAGCATAGTTTGACCAAGATGGCCACTTGATGGTATGTATGAACTTGGTAATGTCAAAATTTCAGTCATGGGCTAACCTAGCCAGAGCTTTTTTAAACCAGTAGCAACACGTGTTAGATTGGGCTCTTAATCGTTTCTCTATTATGAACTTAAAGAAAAAAACTCATAGAAAGTTCCAAGCAATATGCTTAAAGGTAAAGGGAAGAGGCAACTTTGCTCCAACCTTTTTTAATTGAGAAGGAGATGATCATGACATTCATCAACACCCTCCGTACAGTGCATTATGAGAAACTGATAAGTAACACTACTAAGAAGTTCACCTATCTAGTTTTATTTGACAAAATGATTGATGCAACAATTAAAAGAGGTAGGATATTCATAAGTGATTCATCTAAATCATGTAAGAGGCCTTTGCAAACAAGAAAAAATATAAGAAGGTAAATGCCATAATCTACGTTGACCTATCCTAACCTAGCTGAGATCAAGTGCTTAATCCTTACTACCCAAGTGTGCCCTATTTTAACCCAGTCATGATACCTCTTTAGTTAGTTTATGTCATATTTTATAACCCATCCTTTACTATCCTTCCAAATCCACCATGAAACAACCAACTGTAAGCTAATCGAAATGTCAACAACCTTGTCAACAATGCACTAAACGATCAGAGTGCAGACCAATAAAAACAATAGTTTGACCCTATCCCAATGACCTACGAAGAGCTTTATCAAGCTTTGTTTCACATCTAGTCACTGCTGTGTACGCCCAAAAGAAAAAAGCTCCATACCATCAGTGGTACAACCCTAATGCCCATTATGACTATTATGCTGGGGTCATAAGGCATGATATTAAAAATTGCATTTCTTTTAAGTGAAGGGTACAAAGCCTTCTTGATTTTAAATTTTTGCAATTCGAGATGAATCAAGGGCTGAATGTCACTGCAATCCTCTACCAAACCATGCCAAACCAATGGTGAACATGATTGGCGCCATTGAAGATTATAATATCAATAAGAGCATAGAAAAAGTTAAAATGCCAAAGAGTCTAGTTTGGTGGATATTTATTTAACTAGGAATGCTTAACAATTGAAAGATCAAAAGAAGAACTTGATGATTTCTATGACTTCACATTATTCGTGGCCATATTCTTCAAACATGCAAACAATTTCACATAATGGTCATGATGGATAAAGGCAGAATTGAATTTTATGACAAAAAGCAAGCATTTCCTATCGAGTCAATGAATATGATTAGGGAAACAAAGTCATAACCACCATTTAGGAGAGGTTGACCCCTTATCCTCTATGCACAATCAAATCTCGAGATGAGTTCTTTGACACCTATGTTGACGTTATTCATAAAGACACCTACACCATTCCCATACAAGAACGACCAAGTAGTTTCTTAGAAATATGAGGGTGACTATGATAAGTGGGGAGCCCACTCAATTAACTATTGCTTTTTATTTATTAGGGATCAGCTTTTTAACTCACAATAGTGGATGCTATGTTCTTCCTACTTGAGAGAATTAGAAGATCATTGCCACTCTGATTTCTTGCACTCTTTAAGTCAGGGTAGAGGGCTCAAAATCCGAGAAGATTAAATAGGCAATGAATAAGAAAAAACCACTAAGTTTGTAAAATTTATCAAGCATAGCGAATATAACATTATCGATTAGTTGAGCCAATAACCAGCTAAAATCTCTATACTATCTTTACTTCTTATCTTAAAAGTTTATCAGAAAGTGTTTAATGAAGCGTACGTGTTGTTGGATCATTACACAAGCGACAAAAAAGGCCTAGAATTTAAGCCCAATATGCAGTATAAGAAATAACAAGCTAAGAAAGCTAGCGATTAGAGGTTGGCCCATCTATTAGGTAAAGTATTGAGACTAAAACTGATGGTATTCCCATTGAACTATGAGACTTTCTGTGCAGTAGGATGCATGGATCTGAATCAGTCAGAAGAAAGGAAAGCCAAGGATGTCTTAGTCATTCTAAATTGGGCCTTCTGTAACCTCCACATCCATGCCATTGATGATTAGTCAAGCTTGTTGAAGTCAAAAAATAAAACCTACCCCTATTCACTAAAGTTTGTACTTGATAGTAAGGCATGTCGAAAACCCCCATGCTTTTTAACTCTATTTTTGTGCAATGTTAATAATTAAAAAGCTATTTGATTTTGCCTAATTACTTATAAGCATTTTGTAATAGGGTGTCTTTTGTTGGATATTATCAATAAGATTGACTTTTTCATAAAGCATTTCAGCTTGTGTGCCTATTTTTATTCTCTACCTTGCTTTAATTCTTTATCTACACATATTTTTGTCTATATTCTTTATTTTTTTACCCTTTCAAGTGGTTTGATAGAGTGACGTGGATGTTTTAGATAAGCTCTTAAAGATTGATTTCAAACAATCAATCTGTACTGGCAAAGTTAATTTTGATGAAGATTTTAAGGAGAATTTCACACCTCAGATCTGTTATGATTAGTCATGCATGAAAAAAATAGATTTTGCCCTATGAAAAACCAATTGAAGTCATAAATTTAAGGACTGGAGAAGATAAAAAAAAGGTCAAAATCAAAACTTTTGTAAAACCTTTTATAGAACCAAATTGATAAACTTACTCTAAGAATGTGGGGACATCTTTGCCCAGTCATATCGCGACATGCCTAGACTAGACACTAACATTATGGTCCATAGGCTTTCATGAAAACCCAAATGCAAACAAGTCTAGCAAAAACTAAGAAGGAAAAAACCCAATGCTCTTTAAGATCAAAGAAGAAGTCAAAAAACAATTTGAGGCAAGATTCCTTACTATAGCTAAATATCGAAAATAGGTTGACAACATTGTCCCAATCTCCAAGAAACATGGAAAAGTATGAATGTGTGTTGATTATCAGAATGTAAACTAAGCCAATCCAAAAAATAATTTTACACTGCCCTACATCGACACGTCAGTCGATAATACAACCGAGAACTCCTTGTTTTCCTTTATGGATAAGGTTTTGAGTTATAATCATATTAAAATTATGTCCGAAGATATGGGAAAAAACTATGTTTGTAACCATGTGAGGCACATTTTGCTATAAAGTCATGCCTTTCAGCGTAAAAAATCCCTGGGTAACTTATTAAAAAGCCATAGTGCTATTCCATGACTTAATGCACAAGGATATTAAGGCCTATGTGGATGACATGATCACCAACTCAATAGGAGAAGATAAGCATGTATCTGACCTTCAAAAGCTCTTCAAACAGTTATAAAATTCCACCTAAAATTGAATCCTACTAAATATACCTTCGATGCCACCTCTAACAAGCTATTAGGCTTTAATGTTAGCACAAAGGAATCTAAGTTGACCCAGATAAAGTCACGGCTATTCAAAACATACCACCATATCTGACCCAAAAAAAGGTGAGAAGCTTCTTAGGGAGTAAACTATATTTCCAAATTCATATCCCAACTCACACCTTATTTTTTGACTCTTCTACAAACAGAATCTTGAGGAATAGAATGAAAAGTATCAAGAAACCTTTAACAAAGTTAGCCCTACTTGTCAAGCCTAATAGTACTAGTACCATTAGTTCTTCGTAGATCTCTAATCCTCCACCTATCAATCTTCAACAAATCTATAGGTTGTGTACTCAGGCAATACAATGACTCAGGAAAGATACCTAAGTAAAAAATTCAAAGAGTATGAGAACAAATACTTCATAGTGGAATAGTTTGTTACACTTTGGCTTGGACCGCTCAGAGACCCTAACAATACATGTTATAGCATATCACATGGCTAATTATAAGGCTTAACCCTATCAAATAGCTATGAGAAGCCCCTGCACCATTAGAAAGATTGGGTAAACAACATCATCTATGTTAATCAAAAAGCCACTAAAGGTAATGCAATAGCAAATTTCTTGGCAACTCGAGCAATGAGCAATTATGAGCCATTAGACTTTGATTTCTTGAATAAAGACCTAATGTGCATAACTAAAAGGGAAAAAACCTTTAGCCATGACCAATCTTAGGAAATGTACTTTGATGGAACATTAAATACTTTAGGTATGAAATCGAGGCATTATTGATTTTGCTTAGTAAAAGTCATTATCCCTTTACAACTAGATTGAGCTCTGACAGGACCAACAGTGAAGCCTGTGTCATGCGACTCTAAGTTGTTATCGAGAGAAATGTTAAGACTTTATGTGTTTTCAGGGACTCAGCCTTACTCATCTACCAATTGAAAGAAAAATGGCAAAATAATGATGCCAAATTGATTGCATTATGGGAAACTAATCTTAAAACTTAGAAAAGAATTTAAGGGTATCAATTTTAAGCACTTAGCTTAAGAAGAGAACCAAATAGCTAGTACCCTAGCAACTTGTCATCCATGTTCAAAGTTAATTAAGAATCAAATGTCACTTCCATATATATGAGCATTTATATGACTCTAGCACACTATCAAAATGTCAAGGAAGAGAAAGACTACCTACCATGGTACCATGACATCCTCTGCTATGTCAGGGATTAATAATATATCGAGCATGCCATAGAAAATGATAAAAGAACTATCAGAAGAATGATAACAAGATTTATTCTGGATAGGGAAATCTTATATAAGTAAAGTTAGGATTAAGTATTGGCCAGATGATTTGATGCTTCAAAAGCTAGAAAGATCTTACAGGAATTTCATGAGGGGATCTATGGTACACACGTTAATAAAAATTGGATGGCAAAAGAAATCATGAGATTTGGCTACTACTACTAGTTGACTCCAAAAAAGAACTGCATCAGTTACAACCAAAAATGTCATAAATGTCAGATTTATTCAAACAAGATCAACATCCCATATTCACTACTTCATGTCATAGCAATACCATGGCCTTTCTCTATGTGGGACACTGATATGATTGGGCCCATCACTCCTATGACTTGTAACTAGCACCAATTCATCCTAGTGGCAATCAATTACTTCACTAAATAGGTAAAGGCAACCTTATACACAATGTCACCAAATCAATCATTTGCAAGTTTGTAAAGCAAGACATCATCTATTGATACGGGGTCCCCAAATAAATTATCATAGATAATGCTCGTAACTTGAAAATCTATATGACAGTAGCACTATGTTCTCTATTCAAAATCCAACATCATAACTTATGCCATATCATCCAAAAATATATGGGGCAATGAAAATAGCTAACAAGAACATCAAGAGAATAGTCGAGAAAATGGCTGAGACATATAAAGAGTGGCATGAAAAGCAACCTTTTGCATTCCACACATATCGAACTTTAGTTCAAACTTCCACAAGTCCTACCTTATTTTCCTTAGTCTATAGGATGAAAGCTATCTTACCTATCAAAGTTGAGATACCTTCTTTAAGAGTCTTGATGGAAGCCAAACTTTAAGAAGCCAAATAGGTTAGAAACAAATACGATCAGTTCAATCTCATCAAAAAAAGTGATTAAAAGCCATCTACCATGGTCAAATGTATTAAAGATGCATTATCAAGACTTATGAACAAAACCCACCCTCGTTTAATTTCATTAGGGTGAACTAGTGCTCAAAAAGGTCTTCCCAATCCAACCCCTAAAAAAAATCTTATATGAAGAAACAAGCTTTCTATGGAGGAGCACTAATACTAATAAAAATGAATGGCAATGTCTTGCATAATCTGGTCAATTTGGACTATCTCAAGAAATATTATGCCTAAAGGAGAAAAACCAAAATGGCACCATTGGGAAAAAAAAAAAAAAAAAAAAAAAAAAAAAACTAGTCTTGACCAAACTAAAACCAATTTAGATCCTATCTAAATACCTATCAAGAAAACTCTACTCAAATTTTGCCTAATCCTGGCCATATCAAATTAAATCCCACTCAACTTTACCTTAGATCAAAACAAACCTCAACCAGATCAAGCCTAACCTAAGTCTAGAGAGGTAAAGAAGCAAACACATAAGTTGGGGTGGTTGCAAAATAGCATGGGGCATCTTAGAGCTCTTGAGAAGATTGGCTTGCATCAAACATGTTAATTGTTCAAGAAAAATCTTGAGATGCATCAAATGAAACATTCACGTCATGATTGCTAAGAACATCAAATCATCCAAAAGTTACTTTACTGTCATCACACTTTTTTGCCAAGTGAGAATAAAATTGTATCATTTCTCTTGTCATGAATAAAATGCTATCTTATTTTTTTAATTGCTACATGTTACATCTACATTCAATTATGCTTCTCATTTAATTGATAATATTTGATAATTGAATAAAATTCAAATCAAGATTTCTTGATATCACATTAAATTGATAAGAAGACCATAAACCAAACTTATGCACCTTAGTAAAAAATCACATTAAGACTCAAACAACAAATTGGTCAAGATACAAACAATCACCCCATTCTCAAATTTTCAAAAAACCCATCAACCCTGCCAAAAAAATCATCCTCAAATATTCAAGTCAAGAAACATGAATCTTCTAAAAGAACCTATCTAGTATCTCAAGTTAAAAAAATCACCAAAGCATTGGGTCACCCAAAAGATCTTGATCTTAAAGCACATCAGGTTTGAAGTCATTATTTTAAACTATGGCATCAAGCAAAAAGTTATCAGAGCTCACAACCAAGACATAACTTACGATGTCCATTCGTATACTATACTTTCTATCATAATCATGTAGTCAAAAAACTTATACCCATATAATCAAAAATTGACAAATCAAAAGGTCACTTAGGTAAAACCCTTATCTTACCAAGATATTGCACCATCGAAAGTTAAAGACCAGTGATGCCAGTAGGCTAATTTCAGGTAATTGGTTAATTTCATCACATCAAGAAAGTTTAAGCCCAAGGATGTCAGTAGGTCAAACTTGGCTAATTGGCTTTTAGCAAGAAATTATGCATAAAATCGATATTAAGATCCTTTGTTAGGAATTTTATATCTGGAACTCATGTCTAGAACTTATGTCTACAACCTTTGTTAAGAACCTTATCAAGGTCAAGAACCTTAGTCAAGACCCTTTTGTTACAAAATCTTTTTGAAGTCTAATACTATTGGAACATTATGATTCGACTTGTTAGTACCTTTATCAAGAACTTTAGTGAAGAACCTCAGTCAAGTCCCTTTGTTAAGAAATTTTTCAAAGTTCAATGTTGTCGATCATGGTTTAGCAATTAACATTTTGTCATTTTAAGTTGAACCTAGGATAGGTCGAGCCTAGAATCATAGCCTATGACTTTATTTTAACCTTTGTCAAAATATCCTTTTAAAGTCTAATGTTGCTGGCTGTGATACAGTTTATTGGCATTTCATCATTTTTAAGTTAAACCTAGGGATAAGTCAAGCCTATGATTATAGTCTAGGTCTTTCATCCAAAAATTCAAACTTCATATTTTTCACAAAAATCGAAACCACTAACAAAATTTGGTTTCTACCTCGGTATCATATTAATTTTAATCCTTTCATCATAAGAATGTAAGGTAGCACCAAGCATACCCTAGGCAAATTGGTGTTTATTTATTTTTCCTTTATTCCTAATAATCAATAATAACAAAAAAAAGGCATATGTAAACACCGTATTTTGTTCAACCTATCATCCAAAGCATAGGAGGTCATTATCCTCAGCATCAATGGAGTCATTCGAATAAGCATGAGTTAGTTCCCTATCATTCCTAACTAAAATAAGGTGTTCAGACAACCAAAGGAATGCGAAAGTCACATAGGTTCATATAGGTTTTAATAATAATGACTAAACCCTTAAAACCCTAAAAAATCACCTTGGTATAAATGTAAAAGATTAAGGTATCGATATCTTTAGTGATGGCATCGATACCCAAAGTTTAGATATCAATACCATGTTACTTCAAAGCTAAAATCTTGATTTTGAGATGGCTTGGATCGATACAGCCCAAGAGGTATTAGTGCCTAAAAAATTTTTGGGCTGGGCATCGATACAGATGGTATTGATACCATAAGCCTAGGTATTGATACAAGCTTCAAAAGTATCAATACAAGAAGAAAAAATGGGTCTTGATATCGAAACAATAAGCTCTGTATTGATACCAGAAGCAAAAAATTGCTTAGGTATCGGTAAATTATGCTTGGTATTGATAAATTATGTTTGATATCGATACCACAAGGCATTTTTGCCCTGTATACACCTAATTTTGTTCGAGTCCCTTTCCCTATTAGTCCAAAAATATTCGAGACTTAAAATTAAGTGGCTAAGCTATAAGAGCAGGCTTACTTAAGGAAAAATGAATAGTTTTAGACCTATTTCATTGTGTTTAAATGGTCATAGGTACATGTAACAAAATTAATGCCATTTTAAGGGTCATAGAAAGCAAATCTTGGATAAAAAACATGAATATCAAGGTGAAAAATTAGCTTTTAATTTTATACTTATGAAATATTAAAACTTATTTTTGCAAATGTTATCACAATCAAATTTCCCAATTATAGGAAATTTCTGAGAATTTTTTGTAACTTTTAGAAAATTGATCATCATATATTTTTATTGATACTAGTATGAGATTTATGTTTATATACACTCTAAAAAATCAGAAATATTTAAGGAAAAATTTTTATTGGCATTTTTTTACCATAAAGTGTCAAGTTGTCTATTTTAGTGATTAATTTTGAATTTTTTATAGTACTAGGAGCACCACCCTCATAAAATTTTCCTAGTAAAATTTTTTTGAATTTTAGGATTTCAACTTTTTATTTTTTATAAATTAATATGTTGATTAATGTGTTCGATAAAATTTATTTTTATAAAATTTAAACATATTTTTAAAACTATCCTGTTTACAAGAATCAAATTTTCTACTCCATTAATTTTTTCGAGGGGATTTTTTTAAGCTTATAATTTTTAAGGTTCTTCAAATATTATCATTAAATTCATATTAATAAATTTTTTGAAAATTCAATTTATTTTATGACTTTTGCATTTTTTCCAAATGACAATTTTCTTTCGAAAGGGTTTTTGCTCATAAAATTTTATAAGTTTAGAATTTCTATTTGCCTTTTTCTTACACATAAATTTTTTTAAAAAAATTACTTTTTGAATTTTATATGGAAATTTTATTAATTTTATTTTTAATGGGTCAAAATTTTTTCCATGTTAGGAACTTTAAAACCCGTAATTTTTTTAAAGGGCTTGATAAGCCCATTAACCTTTTTGAAAAGCCCAATGACCCCATGTTTATTTTTTAACAAATCCAAGAAGTTTATTTTGATTAAATTATTAATTTAATTTTCTTATTAAAAATTTTATTATTTGAATGTATAATTTTTAAATTGTTACAATTTAGTCCCTATAATTTATTTTTGTGTTCAAATTAAATTTTTTTCTCTCTCATATCTCTATACGATGATTTCATGCATGACATCATCATCAAGCAAAATGACAAACATATTAATTAAACCTTATCAAAATAACAAAAAATCTAAAATAAATAAATAAATAAATAACATAAAAAATTGTGGAAAACTTTGGAAATGGCTAGAAGCCATTTGGCCAAGGGCTTTTTTCAGCCCTTAATTCGCCTCCATCCCCTATAAATAAGATATAGTCTCTTCATTTTCAAGACTTAAGGTTTTATAAAGAAAAAATGAAGAAAAAACACTAAAATATGCGATTTTACAAACTTTTCTAAGGTAAGATTCTTGTAAAATTCTTAATTTTTGTTTATTTCTTGTTTGATTCTTCCTTTTAATGAGTCCAATGAATTCTTGTGCTCATGAATTTTGATTCATGTTGAAAGGCCAAGTATGATGGCTATGATTAAAGTTTTTGATTTTGTTGTTTTAGTTAGTTCATATCAAAGATAGTTTGATTTTTATTGACATTATTTGTGTTTATTGGTAGGTATATTGTTATCTTTATGCATATATTTTTGTGTTATTTTTCTTAATATTTTCATATTGATTTGTTTATGGATTTATTCATTATTTATTTGTTTTTATGCATATTTATGATTGGAAATATTATGACTTGTATTTATATTAATATTTATGAAAGTATATGATGAAAAAAATTAATTTTTGCTAAAATATTATGCTAGTCAAAGCATGTAGGGGGCTGGTTTGTGATGTTTTTTATTTTATTTAGCTTATTTTATAAATATGAAATATTAGGGACTAAATTACAAAATTGTGAAATGTTTATCGAGGCTATATAAGCTTGGCCAATTGATTGTGGATACTTGTGAAAGTGTTTTCATGTTTAATTTAACATATTTGAATGTGTTCTATGCATTTTTTGCCATTTTGGGGTTATTTTGTAATTTTAATAAGTTTAAAGACATATTTGCAAAATTACAAAATTTTTGTTCTAAGGCCATAAGTGCTTGGTTGATTTGGTTATATGATTTTTAACATAATTTCCATAATTTTTTGTGATCAATTTTGTGTTTAATTATGTGTTTATTTTGCATGGGACTAAATTGTAAAGTTTGTCAAGTTTAAGGATAACTTAGAAAATCTTGCATTTTAGAGTTTATGAAATATTTTCTGACATTTTAAGAATATTTCTAACATTCTTATGGTCTTACATAAGGGTGCAGAAATTATTAAAACTTTTTGCTTTCTTTCGGTTTTCTGGTGGAGGTATAAAATGAAATTTTGAAAAATATAAGGGCCTATTACCAATTTTTGCATTTTAATTGTTGATGTTTAAATTACCCATATAGGGTATAATTGTCATCTAATGTTATTTTTAAGTCCTCTAGGTTACCGAGATAGTAATAGGTCGAAGGTACACCACAGGGGTATTTTATTAATTTTCCTAGTAGTAAGTCCTATATAATCACTGAGATACTTTTCTGTCGAAGATGTACATTAGGAATAGGTTCATTTAATTATGATGTCATCCATCCATCTAGGTTATTGAGATACTTAGAGGTCAAAAGTATACTGTAAGGGTATTTTGGTAGTTTTCTCTAGAACTGAGTCTTTTATGATCATCTAGATACATACATGTCAAAGGTGCATATAAAGGATTGGTTTATCTTTTTATAGAGTTGTGGAGTCCTTTAGGCTTATTGGGATACTTTTACATCAAAGGTGGACCTTAAGGACATTTTAGTAATTTATTTAGAATCAAGTCATATGTGATTATGGGAATACTTCTGCATCGAATGTGTATAGTAGTAATAAATTCATTTATTTATATAGTTTTAGAATCTTTTAGGGTACCAAGATACATATATGCCAAAGGTACACCTTAGGGATATTTCATTAATTTATTTTTAAACCAAATCCTTTAGGTTCATCGAGATACTTTTACGTCAAAGGTATACTTTAAGGGATATGTTGGTTATATCAACCAAATTAGGGTTATTAAAGTCGAGTTTAGTACTTTTCATCTCGACCAAGTCATAGGTTGATTTTTATTTTTTGTTATTAATATTATTAATAAAATTTGAATTTTAAAAATCAAAGCAATGTCTCTGATGTTAAAATAGTACATCAAATTTCTTCCAAAACATGAAGGGGATTCTACTGATTATTTTAATAATGAGATATCTTTTTTAAAAAAATGGCAATTGAGAATTTTTTTTGAATTTTTAAAAAATAAAACCTTTTGTATTCCTTTGGCCCTTCAATAGGTATTTTTCATGTTTTACCAGCTCTCTAGCGAGGTACAAAGAGAATGATAAAAAACTCTTGTATTCTTCTGGTGTTCTAAAAGGGTGCAAAATATATTTTGATTTTCAAAAAAATTAAAAACCAGATTTTCCCATTTGGAATAATAAATTTGTTTCATAAATTTAATTTTTGATATAGGGGAATTATAAATAGATATATATTAAAACTAAATAAAAAGCAAGTTTTATGTTAACACATGATTAATAAGGTACAAATTGCTGGGAATCACAAGAAGGTGGATCGTTACTTATGACTATAATCAAATCTCATACCCTTTCAAGCAATCTCTAGTATGAGCATAGACTTAGGAGTTTGTTTTTATTAGTTTTGTAGCCCTCAAAATACAAACTCTAGCAGGTGACTAATCTCACCTAGCCAAAATAAGATTGGTGGCAACTCCAGAAAAATGATTGCTTTGTAACAACTATTTAAAGTTAAGTCAAGTGACTGATCCACCTTGACAACTCAGTCCCCATACATAAAAAATAAGAAAACTACTAATGATATGGCCCTCAAAATAAAAAACTAATGATATATATATATATAGGAATAAGGGGTACATCTACCATTTTAAGTTAGGTTGGTTATGGTTCGTATCCGTGCCATGTTATGATAGCTTGGCAACTCCACTAGGGAATGGCTACAAAGTTAGGCGTAAAATTAATTACATGTTAACTAAATCTTGATTAATTCAGTTTTAATTAGTATTTAACTATAATTCCTTATGTTTTTTAAATTTTTATTTTATTTTTGATTTGTAAGGAAATTTTGGTTATATTGTTCATTTTTTTACAACCTTTTTGTTTTCCTTGTAGCATTATTTTTATTAGGCATTTAGGGTAGGGCTTTTATTATTTTTGAATGTGTCAAGTCATGAAAGGTAAGTTGTTCCCTCGCACACATTGTACACATGCATATGCATTAAATTCTCCTCCAAGTATATGGAAGGGACATAGGTACCTAATATTTTAGGAGGAGGCAAAGTAGCTCTAACTTTTGAGGTGTTGCCTCTGTTTAGGCTAGTGAAAAGCCTATCGGGTGTAAATTCCTACACCTGCCAAAGTTTTTAGCCTCATTATAGGCATGAAAGATGCTTCCACTTGAATTGAACCCTTTCCAACATAAACTCATAATGGATAAGGACTAAGGTAGCTTATCAATTTTTTATGAACTTAAGGAGCAATTCAAGAACCTATTTAGATGTTTAACTCGAACTTCATGTAACGAACCATAAGGGCCTCACCTACTTAGAACCACAGTCGATTTTAAAGGGTATTGAATTAGGTGTACATAGGGGACACTTCTTACCCTTTTCTTTTTATTTTACATTTTGAACATGTAAATCATGTGATGATAATTAAATGTCATTGTTTATGGCAAGAACTTTGTTGCCGCTTAAAAGATGTCATCATTGTTTTAATTTAAATGTCAAGTGCTGATGAACGAATATCATCACTAGAAATTTGATTAGTTCTTTTGCCTTGCAAGTTATATATGCAGCCTCAACTATGTAGTGTAGAGATGCAGGTCAAGTGATGATGTTTGAACATCATTGCTAGCAGCACCTTTTTATTTGCCCTGATAAGTGTCGTAATACCCTAATAAATTTACTTAGGGCAACCTTTATTTATTTTCATATTAATTATTTTTTATTTATCTAGGGTAATTTATTTCTCATTTTTTATTATTAATGCTCTTCTTTGCATATTATTTTACCATAATAAATATACCGAGCAATGATCAATGAACATTGTGCTACCTATAATAAGATTGATCATTTTTTCTTAAGGCACCATAATGTCTTGGTTTTATTTTGGGGTAGTATTTTAGATGATAGACCCTTTGTATATATTTACTTATATATACTTTTATTTGATATTATGTTAATTTCATCCTTGCACCCATTCGTATATATGCACTCATACATGCATTTATGGCATGGATTTCATAAGGGTAAGGGGGTAAAATGAAGGTTCATTTAGATTTATCATCTTTCTAAAGCAATTTATCTCTTTTAAACCAAATGTGTCTAGATAATCAAACATCATTGACTATGGCAAATGAATTCTCAGTATGCTTACAAAGAATGGAGGGAGATGATTGAAAAGACCTAAAAACTATAATGAGATGACAAGAAAAGATGCAAGAACAAATCTCTAAGTTGATGGAAGAAATGATGGCTAGAGAAAAAAAAGTCTAAAAATAAGAATCCAAGAAACCAAGGGAATCTTCCTAGTACTATTGCTGGCTTATCAGGAGTAGAGGGACAATCTCCTCAAGGAACTCAACCTATGGGAGCTAGTCCAATAATGCATACTCCTGCTAACCTTAATGCTCAATAAGAGGCAACAAGTGTAAAACCAGATTCTATTTTGAACAATCTAATGGGTGCAAACATTGATGGGCTCATAGAATAACGCTCAAGACTCGAAAAAGGGGTCAAACTTGAAAACAATAAAGAAAAGTACTAACTCCTTAAAAAATGGTTCAAAACAGTAAAAAGAGTCAGGCATTTTAGTACTTTCGATGTAAATAAGCAAAGTTTGGTACCAGATCTAATTTTCCCTCATAAGTTTAAGAAGCCAAACGTTAAAAAGTTCAGTGGCATTATTTCTCTATAGGCCCACATCAAAAAGTAAATCAGAAAAATAATGAAGTACACACAAAATGATAAGCTTCTCATTCATTGTTTTCAAGAAAGCTTGTCAAGGTCAACATTAAAATGCTACATTGATTTTAATAAAAGTCAATTACAATGTTGGAAGGACTTGGCTAATGCTTTTCTTTTACAATACAAGCATATGTCAGATTGGGCACCTGACTGATTATTTCTTTAAAATATGTAAAAGAAATCAATAGAAATGTTTACATAGTATGCCCATAGATGAAGGGATGTAGCAGCTTAAGTACAGCCACCTTTGTCAAAAAATGAGATAGCATCGTTATTTCTGACAACTTACCAAATCTATTTTTGATAAACTTATAAGAAATGCTAGAAAGAATTTTACTAATATGTGGCCTCTGGTGAAATGATTGAGAATACCATCAAAAATGGAAAGATATAAGTTAATGATGCTTTCATGATAGAGAAAAAAAAAATTTTTAAAGAAAGAAGAAATCCAAGTTGTTTTCTAGATGAATCAACCACTTATGAATCCTTGTCAATATTGGTGTCATCCTTATAAGCCTTTTTATTCTATCATGAACAATGCATCCAGTGCATCCCAAGATCCTTTCCAACTAATACCTATCGTTACATCAACTTTCACATCTATGCATAAGCCAAGTGTTTGAAAGAATAGTTGAATCGGGTTAAGCAGATCCCCATGTCTTATTTCGAGTTTCTACTTGAGCTTATCAGGAATCATCTCTTGACACGTATCCAAATTGAGCCTCTAAAACCCCCATCTACTAAGTGGCATGATGTCAAGCAATTTTGTGATTATTATTTTGGTAATCTAGGTCATTATGTAGAAAATTATCCCACCATTAGTATAAAGTTTGAAATCTCATCAAGGTTGGGAAGTTAGCTTCGAAGAGGGGAAAGCCAAATGTCATCGAAGCATTTATTAACACGAGATAATCATTAAGAATAACTAAGTTTTAAAAAAGCAAATGCATGACATAATGATTAGTGTAACCCTTATTTTGAGTAGCCCTTAGCTCTAAATTGACATTATCTTGTAAAGCATGCATGTTTAATGTTTTGAAGAGATAAGAATGTATCAAAAAAAGTAAATATTTTCAAAAACATGATGATGAAAAATCTTGAGATTATTAATGATTGATGTAGAAAATGAGTTTACACGTTTCCATTCATTTTATGTAAATAAACTAACATCATTCAAAAAAACCAAAACTTTAAATTCCCAAACCATGATTCACTGGACAAAGAGTTCTACAATAAAGTTTCCAAGAATTTATAAGTTTATTTAAAGATCAAACAAATGAATTGCCCTTTAGGGATCCTAATAAGGGTAATTAGATGTGTATCAAGATTGTGCCTAAAATTTCCTATTTCTTTTTCAATTTTTTTAACATGAAATTTTGTGACCATTCCTTGAAAGTCACTGATTACTTATGTTTTGTGTAGGATAATGAAATAAATTTATGCTCATCTTCCTAACAAAACCTTTTTAACCTTGTTTCTTTCTGATCACTTTAAATATAGCCTAACTTCCATCTTTATAGATCCTAAAAAAATAAGCGCAAAATTTTGCTTGCATTTTTTGATTTCCTATTAGTGATATACTAAAAGGGAACATGTGCATGAATTTTTGAAAACAAAAAGAAGAAAAGAGAAAAAAATTAAAAACTAAATGCAATATCATGTTGGTAGGGTAATCAAAATGATTTAAAACAAGAAAACACCATCTTTTTTTCTAGCAAAAAACCTCAATAATTTAAAAGGCTTTGATTGAAAATGACAAATGGCCATTTTTCTTTATGGTTCATAAATATAGAAAATTGTCCTTTTACAATCCACTTTGAGCTTGATAATTTATTCTTTTTTAAGCCCTAATCAAAGATCATTATCTATACTTGAGGTAAATGAAGTAAAGCTTCTAGATCAAAAGGAGCAAACTCTGTTCTAAAGTTACAAGAAGAATAAGCTAAAGTCATACGGTAAATTATAAAGATTGAAAAAAGTTTAAATTTTAAGTTCAAATATTCAAAGTAAAAAAATTTTCAAGTTCATTCAGAATAAAGAATGAAGAAAAATATGATGAAAAAAAGAATAAAGCAAAGTGAAAAAGCAAAAAAGGATAAAGAAATGAAAATTTGTTCATCTTGAAAGACATATTGAATTCAATTCCTTCTAAAAAGAAATGATCCTTAATTCAATTACCCTTAAACACTTGATTTGGGCTTGTTTATCCTTTTTCTTTTTAAACCTTGAACCATGCCCTACATTACGCACCTATAAAATCTATTTTGGTCCAGCATTGCTTTTTAAGTTATCAAGTCATTCCTAGGAAACCCTTTGAAAATTCATCTTTTTGGATGATTTTTGAGTCCTTAAGAATATGATGGGGCAATTAATTGAAAAAGAAAGAAAAAAGGAAAAAGAGAAAAAAATTTAAATTTTAGGACCAAAAAATGAGCAGTCTAGAGGGAAATAAGGAAAAATTGTTGATATCACTAATGGGAATTACCAAAATTTTGAAAGGAAAAAGCCATTTTTAAGAAATTTCGGGGCATCAAAAAATCCCCAACTACTTTAAGTGGCCATCCTTAGCTAAAGAAATTAACTTTAAAAATTAAATCCATCCTTTTACTAATTTAACCTTTGTGCTCCTAAATCCTGCATTGCTAGTCTTAGTGCCCACCGAAGTGCTAATAGTTAAGAGATTTAAAGGAACATCAAATTTATTTTATTTTCAAAGAAATTCATACTTCATATGACCTGATCCATTTATGCCTAGGACAATGGGGTATGCATCCTATTCACCTTGAAATTTTTAGGCTAACCCTAAATTTTTCAGCTCTTTCAACTATTTTGAGAAAGATATATCACCATTTAGAAAATTTTTTCAACAAAAGATCATTAGTATTCAAAAGATTTGAACATTACATGCTTTTAACCCTTAGGTTTTGAAACAAACATTTTTTTTCAATAAAAAATTTTTTAAAAGGTTGTATGAAAAGAGTCAGGGGTCTTCCTAATTAAAGTGCTTGAACCAAAAAAATAGTCGGCCTATAAAAAATAAAAATGTAATAGAAATATGAATTCATTAAGGCAAGATGTTGTAAATAGATTGAAAAAAAAAAAGTGATCTTGCTTAGGGCATGAGAGGATAATAGATTTTCCATTTCCATATACCCATAATACATGCTTCATCAGATATTTCATATTCATATCATTTTATGATCATCTGTAACATTTAAGTGGTATTGGCATTTGCATCAATTCTCATGTATCTATCTTTTCATTAATACTTGTGTCTGCATCACCCCATATGCATTTGCATCATTCTCAACAATAGCAATCTGCACATTTTTCTTATTTGATTTCTTCAACCAATGTTATTATCTTTGGAATCTTTACATACTTAAGTAATTGAAATTACATTAATCATAGAATAATTATGCATTTTCTCCAAAGCGTCAATGGTGATATTCGACATATTTAAAAGAATTTTTAAAGCTTCACTAGTGAAATTCAAAGCATTTAGAAGAATTTTTACAGTTTTGATATATTTGTATTGCCTCTCCATGCGATCCCATGTTAGGTAGGCAAAGAAGGCTTTAAAGAAGTCTCACCTATTCATGCGAACCTATTTCAGTTAGGTGAAGAAGGCTTTGAAAAAAATCTATTGCCTCTTTATGCAATCCTATTGTCAAGTAGGTGGAGAAGGCTTTGAACAATCTATCACCTTTTCATGCAATCCTATTATAAAGTAGATGCAAAAGACTTAAAGCTTTGATGGTGATGTTCAAAGCATTCAGAAGTTTTCATTCAAAAAACTATTTTTAAAGCTTAGATGGTGATATTCGAAGCATTTAGAAGTTTTCCACTAGAAAAATGTTTTCAAAGCTTTGATAGTGATATTCAAAACATTCAAAAGTTTTTATTTCAAAAATGTTTTCAAAGCTTTGATAGTGATATTTGAAGCATTCAAAAGTTTTGATTTAGGAAAATGTTTTCAAAGCTTCAATGTGATAATAAAAATATTTAGAAGTTTTAACTTGGAAAAATGTTTTCAAACTTTGATGGTGATATTCAAAACATTTAAAAGTTAAAAATGTTTTTAAAAGCTTTGATGGTGATATCAGAAGCATTTCAAAGCTTCGATGGTAATATTCGAAGCATTCAAAAGTTTTCATTTTGTAGGGGTGTAGAAATTATTAAAACTTTTCATATTCTTCCAGTTTTTTGGTGTGCATACGAAATGCAATTTTAAAAAATTTAAGGGCCTACTAGCAGTTTTTACATTTTAGGCCATTGTTCATGTTTAAGTTACCCATATAGGGTATAATTATATTTTTCAATTTTTTTTGAATCTTTATATGAAAATTTTATTAATTTTATTTTTAATGGGCCAAAAATATTTTTCCATTTCCTGGGCCTTAAAACCCATAATTTGTTCTAATGGGCCTTATGAGCCCATTAATATTTTGAAAGGCTTAATCCATTTTTGTTTTCCAACAAGTCTAAGAAGCATATTTTGATAAATTTTTAATTAAATTTGTTATGTAAAATTTTATTCTTTCAATACAACATTTTAAACTTACTATAATCTGGTCATTATAATTTGTATTTTGTTTAAATTAAATTATTTCTCTCTCATATCTCTAGATGATGATGTCATACATGATGACTCATGCAAAATGACAAAAATAATAAACCAAGTCTAATCAAAATGAAAAAAATCTAAAATAATAATAATATGAAATAAAAAATGAAATATGTTGAAACTTGGAGAACGCTGACTTCCATCCATATAAATGTAGGATGGTTTATTCATGTAAGGGGCTTTAGCATTTTTATTATAAAAAAATCACTAAAAAACATAAAAATCCTTTAGGTATTCAATCTTTTTAAGGTAATTTTACTTGCAAAAATTATATTTTTGTTTATTTTATGTTTGAATCTTCATTTTTGTGAGCCTAATGAATACTTATGCTTATGAATTTTGGTTCATGTTAGAAGGCCAAGTATAATAGCCATGATCAAAGTTTCTTGATTTTGTTATTAAATTTGATTTTTGCTAGAAATAGTTTGATTTTTATTGAGATTGTTTGTGTTTGTTGGTAAATATATTGTTATTTTCATATATATATATATATATACATATGTATGTTTATGTTATTTTTCTTGATATTTTCATGTTGATTTATATTGATTTATTCATTATTTATTATGTTTTTATGTTTATTTACACTTGGTAAAAATTCTATCATTTTCATGTATATATATTAATATTCATGAAAATACATGACAAAAAAAATCATTTTGTTGCTAAAATATCATGTTGACCAACCCTAACATGGGTGATTTGGTGATGTTTGATTTTTTTAGCCTATTTTGTAAATATGAAAACCTTGGACTAAATTGAAAAAATTACAAAATTTTTTCTATGGTCATCCAAGCTTGTTGAACCATTTGTAGACCTTTAGGAATATCTTTCATGAGTAACATCTTTGAATGTGTTTTATATATTTTTAACCATTTTTGGGTGTTTTTGTAATTTTAAAGAGTTTACTGACTTAGTTTCAAAAATGCAAAATCTTTGCTCCAAGGCCAAGGGTGTTTGGTTAAGCCTTTCATGTGATTTTGATATGCTTTCCATGTTGATTTTATTGCTTTTTATATTGTTTCGAGATGTTTCTTTCATGTAGGGACTATTTTACATATTTTAAAAGTTTAGGGACTAATTTGTAAAACTTGAAAAATTGCTTTAAGGCCATAAGTGCTTAGTCGAATTGATTATGTGATTTTTTATATAATTTTCATGATTTTTTAGATTAATTTGGTGTTTAATTATTTATATATTTATTTTGTTTAAGGACTAAATTGCAAAGTTAAAAACTTTAGGGTAATTTAGAAAAACTTTGTATTTTAGGGTTAATGTGATATTTTTGACATTTTTAGAATATTTCTAGCACTCCTTTGGTCTTCTAAAGGGGTTTAAAAATTATTAAAACCTTTCATATTCCTTCGGTTTTATAATGGGGGTACGAAATGCAATTTTAAAAGTTTAGGTATCTATTAGCAATTTTTGCATTTTAGGACAATCTTGATATCTAAGTTGTTCATGGAAGGTATAATTGTCATTTCATATAATTTTCGAGTCCTCTTGGTTACCAAAATACTTTTGTGTCAAAGGTACACCTTATGAGTAGTTTGGTAATTTACCTCAAAATAGAGTCCTATTTGATCACCGTGATACTTCTATGTCAAAAGTGTATAGTAGGAATAGGTATGTTCGCTTATGATGTCATCAAGTTTTTTAGGGTTATCAAGACATTTCTACATCAAAGATACATTTTAGGGGTATTTTATTAATTTATCATAGAATCGAGTCCTTTATGGTCACTAGTATACTTATATGTTGAAGGGGCATAATAGGGATAGGTTTATCTTTTTTATAGATTGTCAAGTCCATTAGGGTACCTGAATGCTTATATGTCGAAGATACACCTAAGTGACATTTCATTAATTTATTTTAAAATTGAGTCTTTTAGGGTGTAGACACCTTATTTTGTCCAAGCTAATTTTTAGCAAGCTGGGGGACTATCATCGGGCAACGTGTCCCTCGACGAAAAAGTATTTTTGAGAAGGTCAAGAATGCCTATGGATCATGTTAAAAAAATGTAAGGATGTGGCATCAAAGAATGTAGTTCTAGGTGTTCAGGAACAAAAAACAAGGGAAAATTTATAATTTTGCCTAAATGTACCAATACATGGTTCTCATGTACCGATACAATGCTCTAATGACCCAAAATTTTGAAATGTTCCCATTGGCATCGGTACAATGTGTAAATGTATCGATACATGAGTTTGTGTATCAATACATGAACTCACATATCAATACTAGGCCATGCCAGAACCAAAACTTGCATTCTGTAAAGTAGATGTATCGATACATATAAACATGTATCGATACAATGTTTCATATTATCAATACAATGCCTTTGTATTGATACAATGTTCACTGTATCGATAGAACATTGTATCGATACAATTCTAGTTTTTTAGACCAAATGCATCAATACGTTCTTTAATGTATCGATACATGCAGGCCATTTTCCATGATCGAGGCATTTTTAACTTGTCCACCATTGATCCAAAGCTTAATTTTAACTTGTTTTTGCATCATAAAAGATCAAAACGCATATCAGATTACGAATTTGGACTTGTGAATTAATCAAAACATTTTTTGAAGACTAAATTAGATCACAAAAGGTCAATATCATATGATCACCCTACTCCTCCATTGTTTATTGACAAAGATCACCATCAGCCACTCTATTTGTTGGTATCTCATTTCAGCAATCAAACCAGCCACCCTATGTCCATCACACTAGCAACAAATTGCTTCCTACTGCCACCCTATAGCCATCAACTATCATAACTTTGTCCCCTTGAGAAATGACCAAAAACACCTTCAATTTAGCTCCAAAGTGCTTGTATAAATAAGCCATTAATATGTAAGCAAAAAAAAAAGTTTTATCTATCTTGTTTAAACTCTCCTAACTCATTCAAAAATAAAAAAATAGAATCCCATAGCCCTTCACTTAGCATCTAAAAATAGCCTTAAAATCTCATTCCCAGCCACTATACACTCTAAAAAATCATCCTCACCCATACTAGAATCGAAGCCTTTCTTTTTCTCATGTTTCTTACGAATTAACAACAAGGAAAAGAAGGGAATTTAGGCTCTCTCTACTGCTCCAACCACTTGCCCAAAATTGAAGCTTTGTTGGTGTAACTTCCTCCTACTTAATTATTTTCATTTCTGGTTTTTCAGCATTTTCATCATTTATTGAGCTTTCCATGCTTCCACCACCCTCTTAGGATTCTCATGCATTATTATGGCTTTTGGTTATTGTAGCTTAGGATTTGGATGCCTTGATGCCCCTTTTGATATGCAAAATGTCTTATTTCATCCTCATTATTTTTTTACAGCTCTTGTTCATGCATTTTATGCCATATTCATGCATCATGTTATGTTCAATCCATGCATAAATCCTTAGCCTAGCATATTTGAAGTACTTTTATACGATAGCCTACTTTTTGTCATGAATCATTGTTATTTTCAGCATGCTTAACTTCATGAGATGTGCGCATAACACTTAGTAAAGTTATGTGCCATCCCCTTGTATATTCATTGTCTTATCTTTGTCTAAGTGCACGTTTGATGGCTGTAAAAAAAACTAATTTTCAAAACCTCTCTAAGCCAAGCATGTCAACTTCAACCAATGAGGATTAGCATGAACTTAGCATTTTCTTTAAATTTAGCAAAAAAAATCTTCAGGAAAATTAAGTTTTACAGATCTAGAATCTTGGTTAAACAAGCTCAAATCTTTTGATTTTTTGACAAAAATGGCCCTGCACTTATTCCCAAAATGTTTGGCCTTGTTTTGAGTCAGAACCTTGAGTGATATGATCAACGAGTTGTTTCATCATCCCAAACTACTCTGAGGCTATGCAAATGAGTTTGTGATGCTTATGTCGCTCTTTCCTTTCAGTCATGGACATTCGAATGTTAATGACCCGAGTTTAGACCCGAAAACACAAAGAAAAATAAAAAATATCCCCTGCTTTGCTTTGTCCCCTTTTGGCAGCACAACTATTGTGAATTAAAAAAATTAGTTTAAAACCTAAATGATTTTTCATGAATTTTTTTATATTTTTTTCTCAAAGTGTGTCAAATTATCTTTAAACAATATCTTATTCACCCCCGGATCATTTTGGTTGAGAGAGTTATGATTTTTCAAATCTAAACTATCTAGAATCCCTAGAATTAGCAACATGCATTCTGATCGAGCTATTCAGACCCACAAATGATTTTTCCAAATCCTTTAAACATTTTTCTTAAAGAATTCATGAAATCCCTTTTTTAGAAAGGTATCATTTGCAATTTTTTATACCAAATAAGTCTAGTGTGATTTTTCAAATTTTGACACATCTTGTCCCTATATGCTCTGCCAACAGCATAATTAATTCAAACTTGAAAATTTATTCCCTTGGAAAGTGATTTTTTGGGATATTAGGAATATTTTTAGATTGACCCTTGTCCAGTTACCTTTCTAATGGTATCTTGTTCACCCTATAAAACCTTCAAACCAATTTAGAATTAATTCAGAATGTGGGATAGAGTGATGCTGTCCCTCTATTTTTAGTTATGGTCAAAATTGCATTGTTTTCTCGAGCTTCATCTCGAGGCATTCAAATGTCACCATATCACCTTGATCAGCTTCAAGAACATGCTTTGACCTCCCATAGGCTAGCATCAAGGCATAATTTTTTTTTTACATCTCTACCATCCTCATTCATAATAATATCTTTTATCAAAATGCATCAAAATGCTCACTCATTTTCTAAAGTAGAAAGTTTTGTCAACTTAAGTTTTACAACTCGACTTCTCTAAAGAGTGTCAGACATGTCACTTTCGAGGATACTCTAACCTTGACCTTTCGAGGGGATACACCAACCCCACTTTTTCAAAATTATTAAGATTTAAAAATCTTCATTTGTCAAGACAACCCTACTTTTTCAAAGTTGTTAAGATTTAAAAATCCTCCTTTGTCAAAATTATTCAACATCCTTGAGGATACTCCAACCCTATTTTTTTGAAGGGATATTCCAACACTATCTTTTAACTGCAATAAAATTTTCCTTCTTCCTAGATTACCATGAAGTGTCAAGAGTCAAGCCCGTTTTATTTTTAAAAAAAAAAAAGCCTTGTTCAATCAAGGAACCCAGATTTGTCTCAAAAATTATAGATTTGGTTATTCCGAGATAATCAATGCCAATTGCGAGATAAATTCTAATAGTCCATACCTTCTTTTTATCATTACATTGAATAGTTCATATTATGTTACTTCATTCTTTGCCTTACTAACGTGATTTCTTTGTGATGATTATTGGCATTCATATTTCAAATCATTTCAAGGAAAATTAAAGGTGATGTTCCATGTGGGTAGCTCTCTAGTGCCCAAAATGGAATATTCTATTTTTAAAGTAAAATCTAGAGGTCATTTTTATTAAAAAGTTTTATATTCCCTACTATTTAGGGCGTATATGAGATTAAATATTTTCATCAAAACATAGATTTGTATTTCTATAAAATTCATGCATTAAAAGAGTGTTATATCAAAATAGTGACAAGTTAAGGTCTAACGAATCGAAATTGAGATGAGACATAACTAGTAAGGTATCGATTTTGGGCATCGTGAAAAGGTTCGTGCCTCATCGTGCATAACCAACTCTCGAACTCAAATGGTGAATCTTTGTACCATGTAGACCACGGGATTGATGTCTCAAGTTTTGTAACTCAAGACATAGGTTTTAATAGGCATCCGATCATGGCTAGCCCAAAATGATCAGTGGCGACTCCAAGCATTGGCCGCTTTGTGATGGTTATCTGAGACCAATAAAATGAGCAATTCATCTTATGACCCCCCACTGTATCATGAGTCAAGAATTTGTACTTTCTCATTCTCATAATGTTACAAAGGAAAAGTCTTGGTCAAGAAGGCATTTCTTAGTTAAAAAAAATATTTTAAGTCATATACACCCATAGATCTACGAGGATCTACCTTGGGGTACATTGTAATAGCTTGGCAACTCCACTGCGACTGTATAAAGAGTTAGGCCAATAACTAGCCATGTCTTATTAGGCTCTCAATTCTTTTGATCTTTGGTCATTATTTAACTATGGCCCGTTTTTCATTTTATCAACTAATCTTTTGTTTGACATGATTCTCAAGATTGTCCTATTTTTGAATAATCATCAGTTTGATAAAAATGGTAATACGGGGGTAAGCAAAAAGGTTTGATCATTTCCCTGTCACACACCATGCATTTGCATGTGCATTAAAGTCCTACCAAACTCCATGGTAAGGTTATAACCCAATCATTAGGAAGAATTGAGCTATCTGCCTTTGTAAGTAACCCTCCATGTAGGTATAGCAATAACTTTCGAGACATAAATTACCTATATCTCTTATAAGTAAACCTCCACATTTGCATAGGGAAATACATCCACCCGATTGAACCTATTTTGCCAAACCCACATGGGCTTAGGATCAGGGTGCCTTAGGCTATAAACCATTAGGCTATCCAAGTCACGGCTTAATGCACATCTATACTAGTAGTGATAAACAAATACTACTGCCGGTCAATTATTTTTCTATCAAAATAAGATATTATATCATGGCAAGTTGCATCTGGACATGTTGATCCACTACCCATTTCTTGTCTCACCACCTTGGTCGAGACATGTAATGAATTTTTTTTATGTACTTAAATTCTTTAATTCCTTACATTCGTCTCTTATAAATTTCACTAACTCATTTTCCTTTCATTTTGTGTCTTGCCACATGCATCATTTCATCATAACTATCATGGTTATCATCATTTTGGGGCAATTATTCTGGTTCGATGTTTAGTAAGAGGCATCATTTATGGAGCAATAGCTCATCTCCACCATATAGTCCTTTTAAAATGTCAGAACATGGTCAAAAGGTCACCAACGTCAAGATGGAGATATCTTAAATCCTGGTTACATCTAAAAAATGTATGAAGAGGTCAAGATCGATTTTTATCAGAATGATTGTCAAGAACTGGAGCACATTTGGGACAGTTAGGACAACAACGAGAAAGAAGCCTTCACTAAAACGTGTGGGGATATAGCTCTCTTACTTCAAGTTTAGTTGGATGATGGCTTACTGCGAGCAATGGCACAGTTCTAGAATCTGCCCTACTGATGTATCACCTTTAACCAAAAAGATTTAGTCCCTACCATTGATGAGTACATAGCTCCACTCAACATAGAAAGGGCCCAAGTTAGACCGAATTTACTGCAAAGCACTAATGCCTCGTACATTTAAGAAAAGGTTAAGGCAAGTTCTTGGGGCCATAAAAGCATGAGTTAATAGATACGTCAAAGTAAAAGAGAGCAGCAAATACATCTCTTGGTCCAGCTTGAAAGAAGCCATGGTAAATCTTTTTGATCAAAAAAAGATCAAGATGTCTATGCTTTGGCAATCTACGAGCTCGTTATATTTCCAAAGACTTTGGGTTATGTAGAGGTTGCAGTCACAGATTTCTTTTCTCGCCTATATTGCAACATCAACCCTACTTTCATCATTATTATCCAAACCATCTGTGCCCTTAGCTTTTGTAAAAGAATGAGAGCAGGAAGATTTATCAGGTGCACCTCATTGCTCCAGATATGGCTCCTAGGTCATTTCTGTGTTAGAAAAGGGTGAGCAAAGCAAAATTTCTTCTTCAAGATCAGTCTTCTTTACACGGCATTAGAGGAAGAATGTCACCAAAATTAGCATTGAGTCGAGGAATTATAAAACATTAAGGATGAAAAAGTCATGTGGAGAGCCCCGTAGGTGTTCCCTTAGTTAATTATGTGTAGATGTAGAGACTACACTTACGTACTGCTCCTAGGATTATGGGGAAGTACCGGTTATGCTCTTCTATTGGTATTGCGTTAGTTCCGATGCTAGCAATTTATCCTATTCTTCGAAGACTTGGGACATTGGGATTTTGAATATAGAAAGCCCAATTATAAAGCGAAAGTCCAGTTAGCTTTTCAAGCTTGGAAGAAGATCCATTGTACGGAAAAATATTGGTGAGGAAGCCCCAACATTCCTGGATACAAAGAATAGAGACTCTACCGTATCAATGACTCACTTCCACCATCTAACTTTAAGCTATAAATACAAATAAAAGAGCTGCCTTCTGAGATCGAGCTACCTAGGATGAAGTTTAAACAAGAAAAGGCATCTTTTATCACAAAAATCTCTCGACTTAAGGAGGAAAAAGGCCAGTTAGAGTTAGACATCTATCTTAGGAGCGGTGAAATAGATCAAGTTGTCGAAGAAAGAGATCCCTTCAAAGTTGACGTCAAAAGCCTAACCAAGGGTTATGTGGTGCTCCAAAAAGCTAACAAGTCCCATCATGTTGGCAAGACATCAATCGAATAGGAGGCAGAAGTGGCCACTCTTAATTGTGAGCTGAATCAGCAAAAGAAGGAAGTCAAAACTAGCAAAAAAAATTCACAAGGGCATGCACTCTTGTCTTCACCTACCAATAAGGAAATCAAAGACTTAACACCCAAATACGAGATGCGAGAGCCGTAAGGATCAAAAATGAAGTCCTCACTCACTAAATCTAGTAGTTAGAGCAGTCTCTCTAGATTCGTCAATGTCATATCAATGAGCTAACAAAAACCTCTAAGCAACCCAAACTAGAGTGGTAAGTGACAATTAACCAAGCACATTTAAACTACCAAGTACAATATCAACACCTCACTGAACAAGTTCAAATGGCTCAACAAGATGCGGATGACATGATTGAGGTAGCTCGGTCCATAAGGCGAGACATTGTACCTATCGAAGATCGTAAGTAGCAACTTTTAGGCTTTCATGATCGTGCGATTACACACTATAATCATGTTAGATATTTTTAGATGTAATCATATTACAGGAAAAAACCTTTTTACGGCTTTATGAATGATCTTATTGATGGAGCTATTCTAGGAATCAATTCTCTCAAATGCATATGTACATTTAATTTCACTATTTCATTCTATACACTTGCATCAATCATTCATTATCTAAACTCATCATTGCATCACAAACACTCATCAATAAATACATTTTTAAGTGAAAGTCTAATGCAAGAATTAGGCCATAAAAGTGTAAGGGATTCAGAGGTTAATCAGGAAAATAAAACCTAATATCCTGTATCGTTACAACACACGATGTCACAAACAAATCATGAAGAGTGATCATGAAGCTCGTATTGAACACTTGAGCTAATGGTTAAGGAAACACAAGACCAAATACTCCGTCAGCAAAGCAAAATGCAAACTTAAATTGTGAGACTTTTGGAACTAATGACAACCTTTGTGAAAGAAAAGCGGCAAGCCAGCACTGCCAACACGAAGAATGATCCTTCCAACACTGAAAATCCCCCTACAAATAATCTAAAACCTATCCAAGGGGAAACTAGACCAGAATAGTAGCCTGCTCCTACACCTACCTCTCAGGCTCCACCAGTCATCTACCTAAATCCTATTGCGGCAAGCTAATTCATTCTCACTACTTAAAGGGTTAACGTAAGAGTTTCATCAGCTGATCCAATATCCCTTGATCATGAGGACTTAGAGAAAATAGAAGGTCAAAAATCCACCATGACTATAGAAAAAATGAACAAATTCTAGCTACTAGAAAAATGCCTCTTAGCTATTGAAAAGAGTGACAAGTTTAGAGCTCTTGATGCACAACCGCTATCTTTGGTGTCCAACCTTGTCATTTCCCTAAAGTTTAAGGCTCTAGAGTTTGAAATATTCAGTGGAACCATCGACCCTTTGTCCATGTTTGAATGTAACTACGAAAGATGGCTGGGTACGAGAAAGATGAAAAGCTCCTTGTCTATTACTTCTAGCATAGCCTTACTAGGGCAACGGCTCAGTGGTATATCAAACCAGACAATGGAAAAATCCAATCATGGGCTGACTTGGCTAAGGCCTTTCTAAATCAATACCAGCACATGTCAGATTGGACAACGGATAAATTTTCCATGATGAATTTTGAGAAAAAGTCAACTAAAAGTTTCAGGCAATACGCCTAAAGGTGGAGAGAAGAAACAACCCTAGTATAGCCTTCTTTTACAGAAAAAAAGATGGGAGTCACTTTCATTCACACTTTACATGCTTCTTATTATGAGAAGTTTATAGGAAATGCCACTAAAAAATTTGCAAACCTAGTCTTCTCTAGAAAAATGATTGATGCAGCCATTAAGAGTGGTAGAATGTCTGTCGGGGAAGCATCTAGATCTAGTAAGAAGCCTATTGCCAGTAAGAATAAAGAAGAGAAGGCTAATGCCATTAGTTATGCTATCTCATCTCAACCAAAATGGTGTTAAATTCCTGACCTTCACTACCTAAGCATGCTATATTCTCATTTTATCATAATACCCCCTCGGCTAATTCATGCTATAACCTACAACCTATCCTTTGCAATCCTATCAAACCCACCATAAAGCACTTGGAAATCGAGGTGCAAATCAACATACATAACATTTGATCCCATCCCTATAACCTATAAGGAACTACCAAACCTTGCTCCAAAATCATTTAGTGGCCCCAATCTATGTCCTAAAAAAGAAGCCACCATACCCGTAATTATACAACCCTAACGCCCATTATGAATACAATGCTGAAGTAGCGGGGCATGACATCTAGAACTGCATATCTTTCAAAAAAAATGTACAAAATCTAATTAACTCAAAAATCTTATAGTTCGGGATGAACCAGGACCAATTGTTATCGCCAATCCTTTATTAAACCAAAGTAAGCTAGTTACAAACATGATCGGTATTAAGAATAAATATGAAATTAAGACAACCATAAAGGATGTAAGGATGCCAATGTTCTTGGTCTGGTAGGCATTGATTCAGGACAGATTGCTTAACGTAATAGAAAAATTGGAAGACAATCCCGACAACTTCTATGGCTTCCATACAGTTATAGGTTATATCTTACAAACTTACAAGGGGTTTAGGTCCATGGTTCAAAGAATGATGAATGAAGGCCAAATAGAATTCTATCATGAAACTACACCTGATACTGAATCTATTAACATGATAGAGACAAAACCATGTAGCCGCCTTACGGGAGAAATCGACCCCTCATTCTTTAGGGCAAGTTAAATCCCGAGGTTAATTTTTTAACACCAATACAAAAGTTAGTTGTTGAGGTACCTAAACCGTTTCCATATAACAGTAACAAAGCTATCATGGAGGTACGAGAATCAAGTAGTAATGATCGAAGAACTAACTCTCACAACTGCTGCAATGGAACTATTAAGAGTTAATCACCTAACCCATAGTAGTAGGTGTTACGCTCCCCCAGCTCAAGAAAAATAGAAGGTTGATACATCTCCAAGCACCAATACCACTAAGGCCCAAGCAAAGAATTTTAAGCTCGAGAAAGTTAAGAAAGCAGTGAGTGAAAAAAAAAGCCACAGAGTTTCTCAATTCATCAAGCACAATGAATACTGCATTGTAGACCATCTAAGCAAACAACCAGTAAAGATTTATGTGCTATCTCTAGTTCTTAATTCAAAAGTTCAATGAAATGCATTATTAAAGGTGTTAAATGAAGCATATGTTCCACTGATGTCTCTGTGGACAAATTGGATCAGCTAGTGAACAATATCACGATCAATAATTATATCTTTTCCATCGATGACAAGATCCTACCCGAAGTCAGGGGCAGTTATAAAGCTCTGTATATCACTACACAATGTAAAGGATGTATTTTGCCTAAAGTGCTCATAGACAATAGGTCGACCCTTAATGTTACGCCCATGACTACATTAAGCAAACTCCCCGTCAGTCAGTCCAACATTAAAAGTAGCCACACCATAGTCCAAGTTTTTAATGGAACACGTCACGGAGTAATTGGAAATATCACAATCCAGCTCTAGATAGGCCCATGTACATATGAAGTTAACTTTCAAGTTATGAATATTAATCCATCTTACAACTGCCTATTAGAAAGGCTAGGGAAAAACTCTGCCAGGGCCATCCCATCCTTTCTCCATTATAAGCTCAAATTTATGATAGATGACAAAGTAATCACCATTAAGGTTGAAGAAGAAATGATCACCGCTGCTTTCACTGAAAAAATCTACATAGAGCCCAATGAAGATGTACTAGAGTTATACTTCAAATCCTTTAAGTTCGTTAATGCAACATTTATGGGAGAAGGATTGCCAATAGTTAAACCCTACTATCAAAGAGTACCCATTCGGGTTTAAAAATAACCATTTGCAAAGGTTCCTGTGCTAAAAAAAGGCTTGGCAAGAACTTACAAGGAATAGCCCGAGCTTTACAAGTCATCACTCAAGTCAACAAAAGAGGCTCAGGATTCAAGCTAATGCCCAGTCAAGAAAGCAACAAGAAAGAATGATCTGCAACTAGAGGGTGACTCGACCATTGGGTCGAGAAGGGGAAACGAAGGCCACAATATTGTCACCTCTCCATGAGATATTCTATTCGGGAAGACAAATCGATCCAAACTAACCAAAAGAGAAAAAGGCTAAAGATGTCTTGGTCATCTTAAACAAAGCACTTGATAACCTCTATCTCCAAGATATCGAGCCATAAAATGCATGTCCTTCCACTAAGACCAAATTTTGATGATGAGGTCATGACGGAAGCCCTTGCACTTTTCTTATCCCTTTCATGTAATGTCAAGAAAGGAAAAACTACCTACCCTTACCCAAAGGTAGGTAGGTGTAGTATGTACTGGGCATTTTTGTTAAACATTATCAATGAAATGACTTTTACATATATTATTTCATATTGTGTGTTTATATCATACTTCAACTTTTTTGTCACTTTTACTCTTTTGCCTCTATTTTTATCCAAATCCTTTAGTTGTGTGTATGCCTTGTGCAATGCTTATTTCCTCACCTTTTCAAGTGCCCTGATGACAGTGACATGGATATGTCTAATAGGTTGAAGATCAATTTCGAATAGTCAATTTGCACCATGAAGTTAATCCTGAATAAGATTTTGAAAAGAGCTCTGTACCACCAGATCTCTTAAGATTAGTTGAACAGGAAGAGAAGTAGATCATGCCCTATGAAGACCCAATAGAAGTTATAAATCTGGGTACTCAAGAGGATCAAAAGGAGGTTAAAATCAGAACCTCAATAAAGTCAACAATAGGACCAAGCTAATAGACCTATTCTAGGAATATTGAGATGTATTCGCTTGGTTATATCAGGACATGTTAGGACCAGACACTGATGTAGTGGTCCACAAGCTTTCCAATAAAGCCCGGATGCAAACTAATCAGACAAAAGCTAAGGAGGATGAAGCCGAAAATGTTCTTCAAAATCAAAGAGAAAGTCAAGAAATAGTTTGATGTAAGGTTTATCGAAGTAGCAAAATATCTAAAATGGGTTATTAACATAGTCCCAGTCCCAAAGAAAGATAGCAAAGTATGAATATGTGTTGATTATTGGGATCTGAATTAAGCTGGTCCCAAGGATAAGTTCCCGCTGCTCTACATCAACACTCTGGTAGACAATGCAGCTAACAATCCTTCATTCGCTTTCATGGATGGATTCTCGAGCTATAACTAAATCAAGATGGCACCTGAAAACATAAAGAAAATAATTTTTGTAACCATGTAGGGGACATTTTGCTATAATGTCATGCTTTTTAGACCTAAAAATGCCGGGGTAACCTATCAATGGCCTATGGTAACCCTGTTCCATGAAATGGTGCATAAGGAAATTGAGGTCTACGTGGATGACATGATTACCAAGTCAATAAAAAAGGGTGAGTATGTCGCAAACCTTCAAAAAATTTTTGAACGGCTATGAAAATTTTAACTCAAATTGAATCTTACCAAATATACCTTCGAAGTCACTTCGGGTAAGCTTCTAGACTTTATCATCAGCCAAAAAGGGATTAAAGTTGACCCAAACAAATTCAAAGCCATTCAAGATATGCCACCACCTCAAACCCAAAAAGAAGTGAAAAGCTTTTTGGGGAGGCTGAACTATATTTCTAGATTCATATCTCAGCTTGTTGACAAATGCAACCCCATCTTTCAGCTCCATTGCAAACAAAATCCAAGAGAGTGGAATGAGGCATATCAAGAAGCCTTTGATAAAGTCAAACATTATTTACTGAGCCTGCCAATGTTGGTAATACCGATGCTTGGTCGATCTTTAATCCTTTACTTATCAGTCATCGACAAGTCTATGGGTTGTATATTAGGGCAGCATGATGAGTCAAGAAAGAAGAAAGAAGCAATCAATACTTAGGTAAAAGGTTCACAGAATGGGAGTACAATTACTCTGTAGTCGAGAAGTTATGCTGTGCTTAATTATGGACAGCCAAGAGACTCAGGCAAGACATGCTGTATCACACCACATGGTTGATTGAAAGGCTTGACCCTATTAAGTATCTATGTGAAGCCCCTACACTATCAGGAAGGCTAACTAGATGGCAAGTCGTATTCTCTAAATATGGAATTACCTGTGTCAGTTAAAAGGCCATCAAAGGCAGTGTAATAGCTTACTTTTTGGCAAGTCAAGCAACAGATGACTATGAACCTTTAAATTTTGACTTCCCAAATAAAGATCTAATATGCATTTCTAAAGATGAAGATGCCTTCAACCAAGATCAATCCTGGAAGATATTTTTTGATAGAGCATTAAATGCTCCAGGAAATAGAATCAGGATAATATTGATGTCATCTGACAGAAGTTATTACCTATTCACAACAAGGCTAAATTTTAACTGCATAAATAATATGGTAGAATATAAAGCTTGTGTCGTGGGGCTTAAAGCAGCCATTGAGAGGAATGTTAAGACATTATATGTGTTCATGATTCGGCCTTAGTCATCTATCCATTAAAGGGGAATAGTAAACTCATAATCCCAAGTTGATATAGTATGGGAAGCTGATAATAGAACTCAAGAAAGAATTTAATAATATCAATTCTTAACACTTACCTCGAGAAGAAAACTAAATAGTCGATGCTTTGGCTATTTTGTCATCCATGTTTAAAGTCAACCAAGAATCAGACATTGCTCCATCCAGATGAGCATCTATACAACTCTGGTTTATTATCATAGTGTTAAAAAAGAGAAAGACGGCCTACCATGGTAATCTGACATCCTTCGTTACATCAAGGATCAGTAATATCCCAAACATGAAATTGAGATTGATAAAAGAACTGTCAAGAGGCTAGCTATGGGATTTATTCTTTATGAAAAAAATCTTATACAAGAAGAGTCATGGCTAAGTATTGCTCAGATGCGTCAACACTCTTAAAGCCAAAAAGATCCCCAAAAAAATTCGTGAAGGGATTTGCAGCACACATGCTAATGGACATCAGATGGCCAAGCAAATCATGAGAACGAATTATTATTGGTTGACCCCCAAAAGAGATTGCATCAATTACGCCCAAAAATGCCATAAGTGTCAAATCTATGCACACAAGATTATTGTCCCCCTAGTGCCATTTCACATCATGATGGCCCCACGGCCCTTCTTCATGTGGGGTATGGATATGATGAAGCCGATCACCCCTAAAGCTTTATCTTGGTAGTAATTGACTATTTCACCAAATGGGTAGAGGTTGTCTCATATGCTAATGTCACTAGATTGAGCAACTATAAGTTTGTCAAGCAAGACACCATTTGTAGATATGGCCTCCTAAACTAAATCATCACAAACAATGCAAGCAACTTAAACAATAAAATGATGCAAGTGATCTGCTTTTAGTTTAAGATCTAATATCATAATTCTGTCCCTTACTGCCCAAAGAGCAATGGGGCAGTTAAGGTAGCCAGTAAAACCATCAAAAGAATAGTTGAGAAAATGGCCGAGACTTACAAAAATTGGCATGAAAAGCTATTTTTTCCACTTCATGCCTATCGGGCCTTAGTTGGCACTTTCACTGGCGCTACCGCATTCTTCCTTGTCTATGTGATGGAAACTGTATTGCCTATCGAAGTTAAGATCCCTTCTCTCAGAGTCCTGATGGAAACCAAACTTAAAAAGGCTGGATGAGTCAAGAATAGATACAACCAGGTTAACCTCATCAAAGAAAAAAGCATGAAAGCCATCTACCATGGTCAAATGTATCAAAGATGCATGATCTGAGCCCACGACAAAAAGATACACCCATGATAATTTCACCCAAGCAAATTGGTATTGAAAAAGATCCTCTCAATTCATAAAGATACACGAGGCAAGTGGACCCCAAATAGGAAAGACCATATGTCGTGAAGCAAGCCTTATCCAGAAAGATCCTAATCTTATCAGAAATGGACGACAATGCCTTGCCCAACCTAGTTAACTCAGATTCCATCAAGAAATATTACACGTAGAGGCCAAAAACCTAAAAAAACATCTTTCAAAAGAAAATAAAAACAAAAAACAACTCAAAAAAGGGTCCAGATGAAATTTTGAAATGGGCATCTGGGTAGCCAACCCGACTATGGTTGAAAATGCGCAAGAGCGACTTAAGAAGATCAATTTTGATAGTGCATAAACTAAGAGCACCTACAGGATAATGCAAAGCAATCCTAGGGATCTTTCAAAGATTAACTCATACTACTTACATTAATTGTTTGAGAAAGATCCTGGAAAACACCTAAAGAACATCCATGTCATGATTGTTAGAGGTATCTTTTGTCTAAAAGATAATCTTTCTGGCTACCCTATCGATATCTTGTCAAATAGTATATCGAGTTGTATCTCTGTCATGAATAAATATTGCTTTGCTTCTTTTAAACCCTTATACAGTTCACGTTGCACTTGTCATTTAACTAATAATGTTTGATAAATCAACTAAAATATGCATCAGGATATCTCGTTATTAGATTGAAAGGAAAAGAAAAGCACGAGGAACTCTGCTCGTGCCCTGATTGTCAAGATCATGAACTTCTCGCATCTAAACACCCGTTTGACATGACCATGCACCAAACCAATTCTTGCTTTCATAAGCCATATCTCAAGAAAAACTATTTCAAGCTAATCAAAAATTGATCTATGCATTTTATCTGAATCCTATCAAAACTAGAGACATGAACTTAGTCAGTCAAACAATCACCAAATTGTTGACAATGCCTTTCAGTTGTCAAAAAAATGGTTGAGCCTCCCGAATTAGGAAATGCCATAATCCAAATTCTTGAAAACAGATGAATAACTCGACTATCAAAACATCACATCCCTAATAGAGCCTAGATAATTCACAATGGATACCTTTTGTGATAGATTTTATGTCGTATCCCCAGTGGAACTAGGACAACCTATAATCCCTAATGGAATTAGGAAAATTCCAATCCTTAGTTGAACCAGGATGGATTGTAATCCTTATTAGAGTCTGGATAACTTGCAAGAAACTATGGTTATCTCCTATATTAGACTTCACATCATGCAACCATGATAGCATTTTATATCATGTATTCACATTACCAACATACATTATCATTTTTACAATATTACTTCAAGCCAAGTTTACTGAACTTCCAAAGAATTCCTGGTAAGAACTCTAAGCTTTATAAACCATGTGTCATTTAGGTAAGGTTGTTTTTTCCTCATCACCTCATGTCAAAACCCTTTTTATCAAGAAACTGCTGTCAAAGTGCTAGTGTTAAAAAATTATTGTCTAGTAACTATCATCAAGAATTTTTGTTAAGAACATCTATCAGAAACTTAGTCAAGAATCTTATCAAAGACTAGTGTGAAAACCCTTTCATCAGAAAACTTTGTCATAAACTTCTATTAAAGAAAACTTGTATTAGAAGTTTTATAAAAAAAACTTTGTCAAAATCTCTTTCAAAGCCCACAAGCTAGTGGCACCTTTTCAAAGCCCACATGTCAGGTGCCTTTTTAAAGTCCACAAGTCAATGGCTCCTTTCGAAGCCCCATAAGTCAGTGGCACCCTTTTTAAAGCCCACAAGTCAGAGGCACCCTCTTCAAAGTCCAAAAGTCAATGTCACCCTATTCAAAGCCTATAAGTCAGTGGCACCTTTCTAAAGCCCTTCCTTCTAATGGCACCCTATTCAAAGCCACAAGTCAGTGGCATATTTTCAAAGCCCATAAATCAGTGGCAGCCTTTTCAAAGCCCACAAGTCAATGGCACTTTTTTTGAAGCCCATAAGTCAATGGCACCCTTTTTAAAGCCTAAAGTCATTGGCACCCTTTTCAAACCCATAAGTTAATGGCACCTTTTTTAAAGCCCACAAGTCAATAGCACCCTTTTTAAAGCCCAAAGTCAATGGCACCATTTTCAAAGCTTACAAGTTAGTGGCACCTTTTTTAGGCCCACAAATCAGTGGCACTCTTTTAAAGTCCATAAGTCTGCAGCACCCTTTTCAATACCCATAAGTCAATGGTATCTTTTTAAAGCCTACATAAGCTCATGGCACCTAGTCAAAGTCAAAGCCCATACAAGCTAGCAGCACTCGAGTCAAAACTGCCACAAGCTAATGGCACCTAGTCTAAGTTAAAACTCGCATAAGTTGGCCATACCCATATCAATGTCCATATTACTCTGTACCTATCTAAGAGGGCCAAGCCTTAGAAAACCTAACACCCTAGTAGGGAGGGCTAACCCTACAAAAATTACTTAAACCTCCATAAGGGTTACTGCAAATACACTACATTTACCACAGTAAAGTATCAATTAAAATTTATTTTTTTGCAAATGTTCTGGGGAATGTCATTCCACCTTGAACTAAATAGTGTCTATTTGTGCTTGCCTTATTCCTAATTCTCAACAACGGTCAAAGAGAGATAGTTATTGACACTTTATTTTATTCAGGATAATTTTTAGCGAGCTGGAGGACGATCATCAGGTGATGTGTCCCCTTGCAAAAAAGTATTTTTGAGGAAGTTAAGAATACTTATGGATCATATTAAAAAAATGCAAGGATGTAGTGTCAAAGAACATAGTTCCAAGTATTTAGGGATAAAAAAAGGAAAAACTTTATAATTTTGCCTAAATGTATCGATACATGGTTTTTATGTATCGATACAATGCTCTAATAACCCAAAAATTTGAAATGCTCTCGTTGGTATCGATATAATGTATAAATTTATCAATACATGAGTTTGTGCATTGATACATGAACTTATGTATCAGCACTAAGCTATCCCAAAACCAAAACTTACAATCTGTAAGGTAGATGTATTGATACACATCAACATGTATCGATAAAATGTTTCATTACATCAATAAAATGTTTCATATTATCGATACAATGATCATTGTATCATACAGTCTAGTTTTTTGGACCAAATGTATCGATACATTATCGAGGCATTTTTAACTTGTCCAAAATTGATCCAAAGCTCAATTTAACTCATTTTTGCATCAAAAAAGATCAAAACCCATATCAGATTTTGAATTTAGACTTGTGAATTAATCAAAATATTTTTTGAAGTCTAAATTAGATCATAAAAGGTCAATATCATATGATCACCTTACTCCTCCCTTGTTTGTTGATAAGATCACCATTAGCCACCCTACTTGTTGGTATTTGATTTCAATAATCAAACCAGCCACCCTATGTCCATCACATTGGTAGTAAATTGCTTCCTATAGCCACTTTATAGCCATCAGCTGTCATAACTTTGACCCTTTAAAAAATGACCAAAAACACCTCTAATTTAGCTCCAAAGTGCTGGTATAAATAGGCCATTAATATCTCAGCAAAAACAAAGTTTTTCTAGCTTGTTTTAGCTCTTTTAACTCATTCATACATCAAAAAAATAAAATCCTATAGCCCTTCAGTCAGTATCCAAAAATAACCCTAAAAACTCACTCTCGGCCACTATACACTTTAAAAATCATCCTCACCCATACTAGAACCGAAGCCTTTCTTTTTCTCACATTTTTTGCTAATTAACAATAAGGAAATGAAAGGAATTTAGGTCATCTCTGCTGCTCCAACCACTTGACCAAAATTAAAGCTTTATTGGTATAAGTTCATACTTAATCACTTTTATTTTGGTTTTTTAGCATCTTCATCATTTTAGTGAGCTTTCCATGCTTCCACCACCTTCTTAGGATTCTCATGTATTATTGTGGCTTTTAGTTGTGGTAGCTTAGGATTTGGATGCCCTGACACCTCTTTTAATGTGCAAAGTGACTCATTTCATCCTCATTATTTTTTAACAACTTTTGTTCATGCATTTTATGCCATATTCATGCATCATGTTATGTTCAATCCATGCATAAATCCTTAGCCTAACATATTTCAAGCATGTTTATATGTTAGCTTGCATTTTGCCATGAATCATTATCATTTTCAGTATGCTTCACTTCATAAGATGTGTGCACAATACTTTCTTTGTCAAGACCATTAGTAAAGTTAGCATCCCTATTCATGTTATATGACATCCTCTTATATGTCCATTGTCTTTTCCATGCCTAAGTACATGTTTGATGGCTGTAAGAAAAACTAATTTTCAAAACCTCCCCAAGCCAAGCATGTTAACCTCAACCAATGAGGATTAGCATGAACATAGCATTTTCCTTAAAGTTAGCAAAAAAAATCTTAGGGAAAATTAAGTTTTCCAAATATGGAATCTTGGTTAAACGAGCTCAAATCTTTTAAGCTTTTGATGAAAATAGCCTTTCACTTGTTCCCGAAATGTTTGTGCCTTGTTTTTAAGTTGAAACGTTGAGTGGTATGATCAACGAGCTGTTTTATCATCCCAAACTACTTGGCGCTATCCAAATAAGTTCATGATGCTCATGCCACTCTTTCCCTTCATTCATGGATGTTCGAATGTCAATGACCTAGTTTAGACCCGAAAACAAAAAGAAAAGTAAAAAATATCCCATGCTTTGCTTTGTCCCCTCCTAGCAACATAACTATTGCAAATTAAAAAAATAACTTTAAAATCCTAAATGATTTTTCATTAATTTTTTTATATTTTTTTCTCAAAATGTGTCATATTGTCTTTAAAACAATGTCTTATTCAACCCCATATCATTCTGGATGAGAGTAGTATGATTTTTCAAATCTAAACTATCTAAAACCCTTAAAATCAACAACATGTATTCTGATCGAGCCATTCAGGCCCACTAAATAATTTTTCCAAATCCTTTAAACATTTTTCCTAAAGAATTCACGAAATTCCCTTTTTAAAAAGGTTTGTAATTTTTTGATACCAAACGAGTCAAATGTGATTTTCAAATTTTGACACATCCTGTCCCTCGTATACTCTGCCAGCAGTGTAATTAATCCAAACTTGAAAATTTATTCCCCTAGAACGTAATTTTTGAAGATATTGGAAATATTTTTAGATTGACCCTCGTCGTATTACCTTTCTAACGATATCTTGTTCACCCTTTAAAACTTTCAAACCAATTTAGAATAAATTCAAAAAGTGGGATAGCGTGATGCTTTCCCCCTATTTTTGACTATGGTCAAAATTGCATTATTTTCTCGAGCTTCATCTCAAGTTATTTGGATGTCACCATATCACCTTGATCAACCTCGGGAATGTGCTTTGACCTCCCATAGGCTCGCATCAAGGCATGAATTTTTTTATATCTTTACCATCCTCATTCACAATAATTTCTTTCCTCAAAAAGTGTCAAAATGCTCACACATTTTCTAAATCACAAAGTTTTGTCAACTTAAGTTTTCTAACTCGACTTCTTTAAAGAGTGTAAGACATGTCACTTTTGGGGATACTTTAACCCTAACCTTTCGAGGGGATACACCAACCCCACTTTTTCCAAATTGTTAAGATTTAAAAATCTTCCTTTCTTAAAATTATTCATCATCTTTAGGGATACTCCAACCTCATCTTTTTGAGGGGTACTCCAACCCTGTCTTTCCACTATAATTAAATTTTTCTTCTTCTTAGATTTCCATGAATGTATCAAGAGTCAAGCCCATTTTTATTTAAAAAAACCTCGTTCAATTAAGGAACCCAGATCCATATAAAAAATTATCGATTTGATTATTCTCAGATAATTTATGCCAATTATGAGATAAATTCCAATAGTCCATCCCTTCTTTTTATCATTACATTGAATAGGTCATGTTATGTTACTTCAGTCGTTGCCTTACTAACATGATTTATTTGTGATGATTATTTGCATTCATATTTTCAAATCATTTCAAGTAAAATTAATAGTGATATTTTGCGTGGGTATCTCTCTAGTGCCCAAAATGGAATATTCCATTTTCGAAGCAAAATCCAAAGGTTATTTTTATTCAAAATTTCTATATTCACTATCTATTCGGGGAATATATGAGATTAATCTTTTCATCAAAACCTGAATTTGTATTTTTATCATATCCATGCATTAAAAGAGGGTTATATCAAAATAGTGACAAGTTAAGATCGAAAGAATCAAAACTAAAATAAGACATAACTAGTAAGGTATTGATTTTGGGCATTGCGAAAAGGTTCGTGCCCCATCATACGTAACCAGCTCCAAACTTAAATGGTGAATTTTTGTACCACGTAGACCATGGGATTAATTTTTCGAGTTTCATAACTCAAGACATAGGTTTCAATAGGCATCCGATCATGCCTAGCCCAAAATGATCAGTGGTAACTCCAAGCATTGCTACTTTGTGATGGTCATCCGAGACCAATAAAATAAGTGATTCATCTTATGGTCCCCCTTACTGTATCACGAGTCAAGAATCTGTACTTTCTTATTCTCATAATGTTGCGAAGGAAAAGTCTCGGTCAAGAAGATATTTCCTAGTTTGAAAAGTATTTTATGTCATATACACCCACAGATCCGTGAGGATCCATCCAGGCATACATTATGACATGGGATCACTTGGATAATTCTACGTCGAAGGTCAAATTTATGGGGCATTTTGGTCTTATCGATGATGTTTATGTCCTTTGATTCTAGTTTCGTACGTATAGTCAAAACCAAGCTTTGGGAAAAATATTATTATTTATAATAAACTTGGAATTTTTGCAAATTAAGACAACGTAAATAGTACGTGGAATTTGTCCCCAACATATGAGAAAAGTTCTAGGATTATTTTAATAATAAAATATCCTTTTAAAAAATTAAAAATCAAGATTTTTGAATTCTTTAAAAAAAAAGCTTTTGTATTCCTTTAAATTTCTTAAAACCTTTCGCATTCCACTATTTCTCCAACGGCATATGAAAGAGAATAATGAAAATTCTTCTGTTCTTCTAGTTTTTTAGAAAAATGTCGAAGAGATTTTGATTTTCAAAAATATTAAAAACATGATTTTTTTCATTTTGAATAATAAATTTGCTTTATAAAATTTTATTTTTAAATATGGGAATTACAATTAAATATCGAATATTGGACCCGAATAAAAATCAAAAATTAAATTAACATATGGTTAACAAGGTACCAATTGTCGAGCATAATGAGAAAATTGATCCTTACTTGTGATTATAATCAAATCTCAAAACCTTTCATGCGATCTCTGGTATTTTCGCAGATCTTGAATTTGTGTTTTTAAGGGTTTTATAACCCTCTAAATACGAACCCTAATAGATGACCAATCTGAAATAGTAAATAAATTTGTGGCAACTCCAAATAAATAGTCATTTCATAATGAATATTTAAGGTTCAGTTGAGTGAGCAAATCATCTTGACATCTAAATCCCCAGATAAAAAGTAAATAATAAAATAATAATAATATAGGCCCCTAAAAATAAAAGAATAATGTATAGAGATATATATATATATATATATTTAGAAACAAGGGTATATTCACCATTTTAACTCGGGCTAGTCAGGATTCATATGCGGACCATGTTGCAATGTATATATATTATAATATTTGCTGATTAATAGGTCAAAGAAATCAAACAAGAACACCACTAGAACGAATACCATGCGAGTATGCTTTTTTCGTGAAGGATTGAACTCGACATTTTTCTACGGTTAGTTAAGCAGAGAAATTCCCATTTAGACATTTTCCTTCTAAAGTAAAATCCTAGTAAATAAGTCAATAAAGCTAAGTCTGTATCTTTTTGAATAGGTTAAAACTTGAACTTATATCCTTCTGAACAAGTAAAGAGAGTCAGCCTATCCAGAGTTAAACTTTTATCTTGCTAAACGAGTTAAAGTAGTCAAATTTGTATCCTACTGAATGAGTTAAAAACAAATAGGTGTATGTCCTTCTAAATAGGCCAAGAGTCGAACTTTTATCTTTTTTAATCTCACAACGCACCTCGAAGTGGATCCTCACAGATTCATGGGTGCGTATGACTTAAAATATCTATCAACTAGGAAATGTCTTCTTGATGAGACTTTTCCTTTACTGTGTGATGAGAATGAGGATGTACAGATTCTCAACTCATGATACAGTGAGAGGGGCCAAAAGATGAATCATTCATCTTATTGGTCTCGGATGACCATCACAAAGTGGCCAACACTTAGAGTCACCACCAATCATTTTGAGCTAGGCATGACCGAATACCTATTGAAACCTATGTTTTGAGTTACGAAACTCAAAACATTGATCATGTTGTCTACATAGCACAAAGATTCACCATTTAGGTTTGGGATTTGGTTACACATGATGAGGTACAAACCTCTTTGCAACGCCCAAAATCGGTACCTTACTAGCTATGTCTTATCTCAGTTTTGATTCTTTTGATCTTAACTCATCACTATTTCAATATAACCCCTTTTTAATGCATGAATTTTATAAAAATACAAATCCAGGTTTTCATGAAAAGATTTAATCTTATATATGCCCCGAAAAGATGAGGAATATAGAGATTTTCAATAAAAATGACTTTTGATATTTCTTTGAAAATGGAATGTTCCACTTTGGGCATTGGAGAGAGACCCACGTAGAACATTACCTTTAATTTTATTGAAATGATTGGACAACATGAATGCAAATGATCATCACTAAGAAATCACATTAGTAAGGCAACAAACAAAGTAACATAACATGGATCATTCATGTAATGATAAAGAGAAGGGATGGACTATCAAAATTTATCTCGCAACTGGCATCGATTATCTGGGAATAACGGAATTGACAATTTTCGAGATGCATTTGGGTTTTTTGATTGAACGAGATTTGTTTAACACATTCATAGAAATCGGAGAAGAAGAAAAATTTAATTATAGTTAAAAGACATGTTGAAGTATCCTCTTGAAAAAAATAGGGTTAGAGTATCCCCGTTGATAATAAATAATTTTGAAAAGGAAGATTTCTAAATCTTGTCAATTTTAAAAAGCGGGGTTGGAGTATCCCCTTGAAAGATCGAGGTTAGAGTATCCCCCTGGTGATAAATAATTTTAACAAAGTAAGATTTTTAAATCTTCACAATTTTAAAAAGTGGGGTTGGAGTATCCGCAAAAATGATATGTCTGACACTCTTTAAAGAAGTCGAGTTGGAAAACTTAAGTTGAAAAAACTTCGTGATTTAGAAAATGAGTAAGCATTTTAATGATTTTTGGTAAAAGAATTTGTGAACGAGGATGGTAAAGTTGAAAAAATATATTCGTGCCTTGATATGAGCTTGTGGCAGGTCAAAGCATGTTCTCGAGTCTGACCAGGGTGATATGGAGACATTCGAATGTCTTGAGACTAAATTTGGGAAAACAACTTAATTTTGACCATGACCGAGAATAGAGGACAGCATCGCGCAATCCCACATTCTGAATTTATTCTGGATTGGTTTGAAGGCTTTAGAAGATGGACCAGATACCGTTATAAAGGTAACTCGACGATGGTCAATCTAAAAATATTCCCAATATCCAAAAAGTCACTTTCCTAGGGAATAAATTTTTAAGTTTGGATTAATTTCGCTGCAAGCAGAGCATATGAGGGACAAGGTGTGTCAAAATTTGAAAAATCATCCCGGATTCATTTGGTATCAAAAAATTGCAAATAATACCTTTTTAGAAAGGGAATTTCATGAAATGTTTAGGAAAAAAGCTGGATGAATTTTGAAAAATCGTTTAGTGGGCCTAAAGGGCCCAACCAGAATGAACTTTGTTCACTTTAAGGATTCTCGACAGTATAGGTTTGAAAAATCATAACTCTTCAATCCAGATTGATCCAGGGATGAACAAGAACTTGTTTTAAAAATATTTTGACACAATTTCAGTGAAAAATATTATAAAATTCACAAAAAATCGTTTGAGATTTTAAAATGATTTTTCAATTTGTAATAGTGTTGCTACCAATAAGGGACAAAGTAAAGCAGAGGATATTTATTATTTTCTTTATGTTTAAGGGCCCAAACTCGAGTCATCGACATTCGAACATCCATGACTGAAGGCAAAGAGTGGCATGAGCATCACAAACTCATTTGCACAGCCCCAAAGTATTTTGGGATGATGAAACAACCCGTTGATTATATCGCTCAAGGTTTCGACTGAAAAACAAGGCATGAACATTTTGGGAGCAAGTTTAAGGCCATTTTCATTGCAAAATTAGAATATTTGAGCTCGTTTAACCAGGATTCCAGATCTAGAAAACTTGATTTTCCCCAAGATATTTTGCTAACTTTAAGAAAAATGCTAAGTTCATGCTAATCCTCATTAGTTGAGGTTAACATGCTTGGCTTGGGGAGATTTTGAAAATTAATTTTTGATAGCCATCAAACATGCATTTAGACAAGAAGAAGACAATGAACGTACAAGGGGATGGCACAAAACATAAATAAGGATGCAAACTTTTCCAATGGTCTTGACAAAGAAAGTTTTATACACATATCTCATGGAGTGAAGCATGCTAAAAATGACAATGATTCATGACAAAATCCAAGCTAACATATAAACATGCTTGAAATATGCTAGGCTAAGGATTCATACATGGATTAATTATAACAAGATGCATGGATATGGCATAAAATGCATGAGCAAGAGCTATCAAAATAATGAGGATGAAATAAGGCATTTTGCACATCAAAAGGGCATTAAGGCATCCAAATCCTAAACTACCACAACCAAAGGCCACAATAATGCATGAGAATCCTAAGAGGGTGATGGAAACATGGAGCACTCACTAAAATGATGAAGATGTTGAAAAACAAAAAATGAAAGTGATAAAGTCAGAAGTTATACTAACAAAACTTTAATTTTTTGCCAAATAGTTAGAGCAGTAGAGATGGCTTGAATTTCCCTCTTTTCCTTATTGTTAATAAGCAAGAAAAAGAGAGAAATAATGAGGTTTTGGTTCTGGTATGGATAAGGGTGATTTTCAGAATGTGTAATGGTTAAGAGTGAGTGTTTTGGGACTGTTTTTGGGTGATGAGTGAAGAGCTACGGGATTTTAGTTTTCTTGATATGTGAATGTGTTTTTGGAAGCTAAAACAAGCTAGAATCTAAAGTCCTTCAGCTAAGATATAAGTAGTCTATTTATACTAGCATTTTGGAGCCAATTTGAAAATGTTTTTAGTCATTTCTCAAGGGGGAAAAAGTGATGTCAGCTTGGTGGCTCTAGAGTGGCTATAGGGAGTAACTTGCTACCAATGTGATGGACATAGGATGGCTAGTTTAAATGCTAAAATGATTTTCTAGCAAATAGGGTGGTTGATGGTGATCTTGGTTAGCGAACTAGGGAGGAGGAGGGTGATCATGTGACATTGACCTTTTTAATCTAATTTAGACTTCGAAAAAAATGTTTTGATTAATTCAAAAGTCTAAATCCATAATTTGATATGGTTTTAATCTTTTCTGATGCAAAGAAATGAGTTAAAATTGAGTTTTTGATTAATGGTGGATGAGTAAAAAAATGCTCGAATCATGGAAAATGGCCTGTGTGCATTAATACATTGCAGAATGCATTGATACATTTGGTCTAAAAACATTGAGTGTATCGATACAATGATCATTGCATCGATACTATGAACCATTGTATCAATACTATGAACTATTGTATCAATACATGTTGGTATGTATCGATACATTTCTTTACAGAATGCACATTTTGGTCTTAGCATGGCCTAGTATCGATACATGAGCTCCTTATGTATCAATACATAAGCTTACATATCGATACATGTACATGTTGTATGGATATAAATGGGGACATTTGAAATTTTTGGATTGTTAGAGCATTGTATCGATACATGAGAACCATGTATCAATACATTCAAGCAAAATTATGAATTTTCTCGAATCTTTTGTCCCCTGAAACCTTAAACTACGTCCTTTGATGCACATCTTTGCATTTATCTTTGTTATGATCCATAAGCTTCCTTTACCTTCTCAAAAATACTTTTTTGCTATGCAACATTGTCGTCCAGTGATCATCGCTCTCTTCCATGTTCATGCCCAATATTGCTAAAAATTAGCCCTGACAAAATAAGGTATCTACATTGAATAAATTGAAAGAGTCTTACGTGCATCTTTCTGAATAAAAAAAGTTAAGCCTGTATCCTTCTAAATAGGTCAAGAGTCAAACTTGCATATTTTGAGCAAGTTAATAGAGTTAGGCTTGTATCTTTCTGAGCAGGTTCAAAGTTAAGCTTATATCATTTTCAATGAGTCAATACCTTAGGTTTTCCATAAGGTCTCTTTTCTTATATCAGTTTAAGTTTTAGCGTTTTCAATCACCCTTTTGTTGCAATCATGGTATGGCCTAAATGAAACTATTATTTGTTGTCTTTGCCTTGATCCTGATCTTAACAACGGACAAAGAGTAGCAATTGTAGCCACTTAACTTTGTTTAAGCCCTTTCTCTAACATTTTAGAATGTTTGAAACTGAGAACTGGGCAGTTATCCTATTAGGGGTTAACCCTTCAATATGGATTGGGCATTTTAAGACATATTTAGAGGATCGCTTACACACATGGTTAAGGAATTTGCATCTTAATGCTTGTAGAACAACTCTGTCAAAAGGATAAAGTTCAAAGAGAAAAATAAAAATTTATTTCTGTTTTTATGGAATTAGGGAATTTATTTTAAACGTATTGTGTTTGATTTAATCTCTTTTTTTCAAAAACATTTGATACCTTCTTATGTGATATTCAAAAATAGACTATTGTATATTGCTATCGATACTTGTGTGGTATTAATGCAAATATTCCTTTTGAAAAATAAAAATTGTAGGAAAAAATCTTCATGGACATTTATACCATGAAGCGTTAAATTGACAAATATATTTATTTATTTTAATAATCCTAGATGGAATCTTGAATTTCCTTTCCTATAAGGATTTTTATGTAAACTCTTTTACAGTTTAAGATTTGTTATTCTTTTTACTATTGTCAAATAATTTCAATTAAACATTTTGGATTCAATTAATTTTTTTCTAAACTCAAATTTATTTTGAAATTTTCTTTTCAAGTGCAAAATTTTTTCTTAAGGTTTTTCATATAAACTTTTTCCAAATTTAGAATTTTTAATTTTCTATTTTCTCTACAAGAATCTATATTCCTTGTGAAGTCCAGACTCATGCAAAGATAGCATTTAAAAATCTATAAAAACATAATATAGGTAGCAGAAACAATAGATCTGTTAAATAGGTTTTACATGTGGTAAACATAATTCAATTAAATCTAAATTTAATCAACCATATGATTAAAGAATACCTAACTCAAAGATATCATAATCTTGAGTTTTTCAAATCCAAAAGATTCCCCAATCTGAATAGTAGCCTTTCAAGATGTAATCTAAAATCACAAGCAATTTAATTGACCGTCCTCTAACGATGATCCATACAGACAGGAGTTAAAGTTTTCTTTGGCCCGATGGTTCTTTAGCCTACCTAGATGGCTTTTAAAGCCACAACCAAAAGATAATTTGCTAACAAGTCCAGATCTGAGAAGGTCTAGGAATAATTCCCTACCTTTGGTGCAAAGGAGAAAAAGAAACAACTCCTCGAGAAAAAACTATTTTGCGTAGATACAAGAAACAGAATCTAAGAATCACAATTTTTGATTCTAAACAATTCCATTAAGATAGAAGATTGATTTCTTATCTTCATTGTAATCAAGAACAGTCCCTAATTACTTGGAATATCAACATAATACTTGGCTTATGGAAGTTAAAGTTGGTGCAATTTATTTTAAGAAGATCGAAGAATTCTTGCCTAGGGTTTTCTAATATCTTTTGTTCTCAAAAGTATTTAATGTTATATTTCTAGGCCTTTTTCACTAGGTTTAGATGTTTAATGAGTGAACTAAACCCATTAGAAATAAACCTATAGGTGGTGCTACTTTTAGTTTTACTTAAAGCAAAATGAAAACTATTAGCTTATCCAAGATTGGGCCTTATCAGTAACTTGCAACCCAATAGCACACCAAAGATGGCAACACCATGCACCTACCCCATTAGTAAGACCAAATTGGAGTAGTTCTCAACTAAACTCCCTTGTCTTGCTAATCTAGGGCTTTTAGCCCAAACCCCAATTAACATGTTAGGTAATTTAAGCCATAATTAAATTTCTAACCCATCTAAAACAATTTTTACTTCATGTGAGTAATATTAGATAATTATAAAAATAATATATTTAATCTCCATATACAAATGTTTGGCCTATTTAATATTTTTTTAAAGTCATATATATATTTAGACGTTTCTTGGTAAGACTTTCTTATCATATTTATATGTTAAGATATCTCTAATTACATTCCACAAATCTAAATTATTTCTTAAACCATTCTTAATTGAATTTATCAATGAAGCCATTCTCAATTTATCTTTTATTCAAGTAAGTCTAATTTAATTAAAAACCAGATTTAATTCAAAAATTATGTCTTGTTGTCTATGGCCCATTAGTTTCCCAACATGTTGGCGATGAATGTAAATGATCTTATTAATCACATTCATAGATCAAGAGTGGGATTTGGCAATGTTGATAGAATGAAATGAGACTTCTTCAAAACCTTTTACTAACTAGCCTATTAGTGCATTATGATCCTTTCACTACATATACTAGATTAAGGATAAGCATGGTACAATGTCTACTCAGACCTATATTCATGTTAGACCTTGCAACTCATGGTCAACGATCATGAATCTATAAGGAACTATTCATTTTAATTCATTATGCTCTAGCCAAAGACTTTAATCTAATTAACCACAGTTAAGACCATTTGAGATATGTCTGCAATGTCACTCCAGGTGGTGAATCCTATTCGGATCACTTATTTGTCTTCAATATGTTTCATATCATGCCCAAAATGACCATTATTTTGGTATCCATCCATTATGAGCCCTTTCGTGATGGTATCTAATTATGATACTCCAAATGCAAAATGACCTGGTATCACAAATCGAAGAACTAATATGATGACTGACACATGAAAACATATTCCATAGACACTTAAGTGACTTATACTATATAAGGTTTTTAGGTCATGTTCAGTAGGCATGTTTCCACCACAACAATCTCCTATATGCTATCTCCAAGTATCTCATACACTTTAATTTCTATGAGATCAAAAAGTTGCATGCATCTAATGCATGGAGGCTTAGCATATACTAGTCTCTGTGCAATGTTAATGCACTGTCTTTACAATACAATGACTAGGAATATTTTTAGAAACACAACTTTGATGCATAAGGATCTCATCATCATAACTCATTACTATCTTCGCAAGGCCGTTGTGTTTTAGAGGCTTCATCCAATTTGCATTTTCAAAGGCATACACCAACATTCTTAAACATATGATTTTTTTAATTCATTCACATTTCAAAAGTATAGATTTAAAATATTAATTAGAATTTCATAGTTGGAATATTTTTATAACGTCTTAGGTAGATTTTATACAATGAATTCTCCACAAGAATTTTTCATCTACATAAATTTGAATTCTTTTATGCATGGGATTATAAAAACCTTAATGCATAGGGTTTTAATTAAATTCTTTGCATGGAGAATTTTCAATAATTTTTTTAGAGTTTTCTAGATTTTTTTAACTAAAATTCTCCTAATAAGATTTTTCACATTATATCTTTGATTCAATTTTCCTCACGGGTTTTTATTAGAATTCCTACATAATTAAAATTTTGATTTAATATGTTACATATAGAATTTTAATTGACCGTTTGTAGGGTTTTTTATATTTTTACACTAAAAATTTCCTAATTAAATTTTTCATGCCAATTTCTTATATTCCATTTTCGTTATAATCTTTTAATTAGAATTCCTATATGATAAAATTCTCAATTAAAATTATTACATGTAGTATTTTAATTGATCTTTTAAACACATGAATTTTAATTCAACTTTTTTTCTTTTACACTTTAGTCCTTCCAATATAAGTTCTTCCATGTAAATTTCTTAGGACCTCCTATATAAGAATTCATTAATTGTATATAAGGTCTTAATTAAATATTTTCATACATGAGAATTTTTAATTAGGATTTTCATACACTATTTTTCCAATTGCAACGATATTCGCTAATTTGGTCACATAAGCTTAGGAAATTAATCTAAAGTTTATTAAATTAAATTCTTTGATTTATTTACCATACAAACTATACTTTTCATATATTATATAATATTATTTTTCTAATTTTATAATTAATTGTCAAATTTCTTTAATATTTAACTAAATTTAATTTCCATCAAAATCCATATATCTGTCATGCAAAATGGAGACATTTTCGATCCAACATAATCATCCATCTACTTTTCTTGTTGGCCTATGTTTTCTTGTACATGAAATAGTTTGTCAACCACTTTGGTTTTTTGAGTTGAAATTCAAACAAAACATAAAATTATATAAAAGAGAGAGAGAAAGAGGTTCGGCCAAGGGGGATTTTCCCTTTGACAGAATCATCCTCATTTATAAATTTAGGGGGTCATTCCATTCACCTCTCTTAGTCTTCTTTTGTTGTTACTTAGTTTTTCTTTGAAAAAATCTTAATTTCAAAGCTTGAAGTTGACGAGAAAAAAGTTTCTTAGCTTGAAAAGTATTTTTCTTACTTTATATTGTAAATCTACTTTATCTTTTATATATATAGATATATATATATATATATATCATTCATCATCTCTATTTATTTTGATTTTTAAAGTTTTTTTCTCTTTTTAGAGGGCTTCTTGATCCTAATTCATATAGATAACTAAGCAATGAACAAGGTTTTGTGATTTTCTGTTTCCATTTTGTTTAATATTCATCAAAATCATGTTTTCCAAGCTTAAATGTTTTGAATCATGTTCATATGAATTAATATTGATTTTGGTGTTGATGAGTCTTTATGTTCATGCATTATATGTGTGTGTTTAATTTCATTTTGCGTGTAGTCATAGAAATTTATGTTTGTGTGTTTGGCCATATTTTTATCTACATTGCTTGTAAACATTGTGATTTGAGTTTGTCGGGTAGCTTAAGGTTGCTCTAACATAGCATGCATGCCTTACTTCATGAAAGAAAAATTTTTAGGTGTTTTTTAAATTGTCAAAAGATGAAGGGAACTTGTTATTTTGGCTTCAATTTTAAAGCCATTAACGTCATTTTGCAATATCAATAATTTTTAGGGACCTAACATTAATTTCTTACATTTTTAAGAACATAAAAAAGGGGTTTAGGGCTTTGGCCAAATGGTGTATGCTTTTTTATTTTGCAAAATTTGATTTTTAAGTAATTTTGTAATTAATTAAGCTTTAGGGACCAATCGAAATATTTGAAAAGTTGTTTTCATGGTGAACCATGCTTGGCCAAATGGTCCTAGGCCTAGTATGTGTTTTGTCCATGCATTTTAGCCACATTTATGTGCTTTCATGCATTTCTAACCTTTTACATGTCATTTTGCAAATTTGAAAAGTTTAGGACCTTTTACCAAAACCTTACATTTTAGGGATATTTAAGTTATTTCCAACGTAAGGTTACCCATTTATGGTATTTTGGTCAATTATGAGTTTGTCATGCATCTTAAAACCATTCAGGGGACATTTTGCAATTTTAAAAAGTTTATAAACTTTGTAGCAAAACCTTGCATATTAGGTTCAAGTTATTTTCAACATAAAATCACCCATTTAGGATATTTTGGTCATTTAAGTGCATTCCATGCATTTTAAACCATTTAGAGGTCAACTTGTAATTTTAGTAAGTTTAGGGATGAACACATTTTAGCTTAAAAGTCCATAATTTTGTCAATTCCACCAAAATTGAGTCACTAGGCCTTAGTCCATACCTTCCATTGACTTCAAGCCTATTTTAGTTTAGATTGTCGTACTTTAAGTAGAAACTAAGTTCATTCGATTTAGGTTTGTACCTTTTCTCAAGACGAAACCTTTGTTTAGGTTTTCTACTTTTTGTAAAAACTAAGATCTTGGATTTATTCCATACTTTCTGTCGAAATTGAATCTTACATCAAATCTTATCTCTTTTTTACTTAATTAGTAAAATTGGCATTTTCAAAAATAAGGCACTGTCCTCGAGTTAAAATAGTTCATGTATTTCTCTCAGTGCATAGGAAAGGTTACAAATTATTTTGATAACGGGATGTCCTTTTTACAAAGAGTAAAATTGAGATTTTCAAATTTCACAAAATAATTTTCTAGCAAGGTATAAATGACATTTTGATTTTAAAAAACATAGAAAACCTAATTTTCTCACTACCGAAACAATAACGTTGCTTTAAGGAATTTTTAAAATATGAGAATTATGATTAAATATCGAAATCAAAACTAATAAAAAATCAAGATTTAAATTAATAGATAATTACAAAATTGATTTACATGCATCACAGAAGGATACATTTCACTCTACGCATAACCGACTCCTGAACATTTTTCAAGCGATCGCCGATATTAATGTATACCTTTTAGTTTATTTTCAAAAGTTTCGTATCCTCAAAGAATGAACTTTAGTAGGTGACCAATCTCACTTAGCCAAAATAGATTTAGTGGTAACTCCAAGCTAAATGATCATTTCATAATGACCATATCGGGTTAAGTTAAGTGAGTGATTCACAGTAAAAATCAACCCCTAACATGAACACGAAAAAAGAAAGAAATGATGGATTCACCTATCCAAGTTTGGAGCATTGAGTTTGTGCCATAGCATATTGTGACACTTACGTCACAAGGTTAAGAAGTAGACTTCTTAACAATCACCATATATGAGTCTCTAGGCCATGGTCCCAAAGACATCCGAGTGTGAAGGAAACCTAAGAATCTTAACAATCTTCAGGGGTTAACTTCATAGTCTTCATGTAGTTATGGATTTTGGCAGTTATGTTGCAAATCATTTTATACATGAGACTTAAGGGTGTTGAAATGCATGAGTTATAAGTGAATATAGTGTTGTAGAAATGTAGCATTAGAGCATTAAAGCACTGGAGAATTAGAGTGTTAAACACGACTGCCAATGAATGCTAAGCTATGAAACACTGCTGTTAGGTAGCATTGTTGCCAAGGAATGCTGCTACCTAGGAATGCTATGCCAAGTAATACCAAGTAACTACCGAGCATCATTACTATCAGGGAACACTCTTGCCAAAGAGCATTGATGTCAAGGAATGTTATGCCATATAATGCTACTACCAAGAAGTGCTACTGCTAAAGAATAGTAGCACTGTTGCTAAGAGGCATTGTGCCAACTAGCACTATTATGAGAGAATGATGCTACCATATAGCACTATTGCGAAGGAATGTTGTGCCAAGTAGTGCTACGGCCAAAAAGCATTATATCAAAGAGCATTATGCCAAGTAATGCTATTGTCAAGGTATTAGGGAGCGTTTTGCCAAGTAACATTATTGGTAAAGAATGTTATACCAAGATGCATTGCCAATGTAAGCTAGTGCCTTCATGATATGTTAATGATGCAAACAACTATCTAAGAGTTTCATCATAAAACCAAGGCTAATGTCCAAAAAACTTGATGCCTTCTTAAATAAACAAATGCAATTTACAAGGTTTAAATCTTCATCTAAAGTCTGGACTTATAATGTTGTGCTAGCTATGCTAATGAGATCAAAATAGTTCATTTTCATGCTTCTTTCGCTACCAAATTTCCATAACTATTAGTTTAACTATATGCTACCTTTTGTTTGTGATTTTAGAAACAATGAAAGATATGATCCACGGAATCAGTCCTCTAAGCTAATCTCAAATATATATATATATATATATATATAAGATTATTATCCTATACCTTGACAGTGTATTTTTTACATGCTTTCATAAAAATTTGAACAATTTATATTTGTTTAATGCAACCATTATATTTAGTTCTCTATTCATGTAGATCAATTGTGCATGTCAAATTTCAAATAAATAAAAAATATTTAATTATTTATTGATTATAAAAGATAAAGCAAAATCATAATCTAATCTTAAGAAAAATTAAGCTAAGAAATGAATGGAGGCTTACCTAATAACTGTGAACTTGGAAAGATGGACAAAGATTTTGACCTAACAAAAGTCAAAATTTCTTCCAGTTTTCTACAATTTGAATAACAAAAGAAACTAAGATGAACTTAAAAAATAAATAAACATTAACAACATTCACAGATTAGAAGAATTTTCAATTTTTATAGGTGAAAACTTACTGTCTAAATAATTTAACAAAATTTTTTTCATTATATAAACACAAAAGGAAGAATAGTGGTCCATGTGTTTAAAAAAATTTGGAAAAAAATTAGTGAGATTTTAAAATTGAGTTAAAGGAGCTATATCGAGTCATATCCAAATATAAAAATAAAAGTAGAAATCTTCTCACATGGAATAAGATCACTTTATTAATCCAATTTGAGGTTTAGGGCTTACAAAGGATACGTATTAAATAAAAACTAAAGTAGAGAATAATCTAAATTATTAATAGGGGTAATGTAGCGTTATAATAAGCAACTTCCTATCTATTTATCTTAATCAATGTTTTTATAATAAAATTATTAAATAACTATTAATATGAACTATCAAATGCATTGAATAAATTAAACTAATGAAAAAAATTTTAATACATTATCAAACAGAACATTAGTTTCTATTATGCAAAGATGAAACTATTTTATTTGGGATTAAACTATAAAAAAGAACTTTTTGAGTAAGAAATGAAGATTATTAGCCAAGACACTTCCAATAAATTTTTTTTTTTGACAATAGTTTTCTCATTACGGTGCAAATGGACTTTTAGAAACGTTGTTCTCATGATACAATGTCTAATTGAAGTAAAATAATGTTGTACTTCAAGTCCTGCTTGAATATATATGAACCAATAAATATATAGCGAGAAAGAAAATGGTTCCTCAAGAATTGAATGTAAAGCCAAGTAAAATGGACAATAATAAAAGCATTTACAAATCGCATTAGGTGTTAGAAACACCCTTTCATGATTGAACATGTCTCTTATTAAGAATCACCAGTTTTAGAATTAATAAAGCATCATGTCCAACAAACATAATTATTTGAATTTTTAGATTGGGCATTTAGATGCCTAACCTAATGCATTTAAATATTGAAGACAAAATTTTGCTTAGAATGCAAAATCATGTTGAGCATTTGGATGCCCATCTAAATGCACTCTAATGCCCAAGCCAGAATTTGTCATTGATTGCATTTTAAAATTTATCATTTAAATCCTCTTCGAGGGTCGAATCTTTTTATTTATTTTCATTCTCAAGTTTTATTAATCATTTTCTAATTTTATTTTTCAAAATAAGATGTTATATGACTTTCAAGACTTTATCTACTTAAAAAAAAACTTTAAAAATAATTATCACGGTAATATATATGTACAACATAATAAAATATCTTTTTAATTTGTATAATTAAGAAGCCAAAGATTATTAGATAGTATTTCTTAAAATGCGGGTTTACTCAGAAATAGGCAACATGTTATAAATGCAATAGGGTAGCTTACTCTTTTTATGAACATTATCCAAAAAATAGAGAGAAAACATTACATTAGTTTGCAATGCAAAAAATAAAATAACGAATTTGCCGACTAAGTTTTAATTCAGATGATACAACTTTTTGAAGTAGTACTGGCTAGGAGGTTACGAGCCTTGAGGATTAAGCCCTCAAATGTCGTCCTCAATGAGGTAAATGTGTACTAGCAAGTAGTTAAAAGATTGAGATAGAAGGTAGGTTAGAAATTTTAAAGAAATGGAGATTGTAGAGTATACAAGTATAATTTTTAAGTTAAATCCTCTTGTTTTCTAATCTTTCGAAATGCAGTCCTTGTTTTAAGTCAATCAAACATAATTTTTTTTTTCTTGGATGTATTTTATTTTTATTGAAATTCAAAAAAATAATTGAATAAAAATTAAATTGAAAAATAAAAATTGATAAATTGATAAAATTTATAAATAGATTGATAGAATGTAAATAATTAATTAAAAATCTTATCTATGTATAAAATTTAATATATAACTGTTTGAATATTGAAATTTTTATTACTAGAATATACCCTTGGGTATATTATATTAAAGTTTTGAACATGATTTTTATAATAATGTATGACTGATGCAATGATCTAATCTTTAAGTAATTAAATTTAGAGTTAAAATTGAATTACTATAACAAATAATGCAAAATATGGATAAATTGAGAAGTGAGACAAAATAACATGGAAAGTCATCAAAATGTGACATAACACGAAAAATAAAATGAATATAATATAAAAACATAAACGAGTCAAAATATACATGCAATAAATTATTAACGCATAAAAAATTACATAAATTTACAATCCATCAAACATACATATAAACATAACACAAACATACAATTTTTTTTCTAAATTGAATTATTATAACAAATTATGTAAAATATAAGATGAATTAAAATATAACATAAACATACAAATTTTCTTTAAATTAAATGAGTATGACAATTTATGTAAAACAAGAGATGAATTGACATGACGCAGATAAAGTATAATAAAATAATTAAAACATGATAAAAAATATGAACAAGACATAAATATACAAAAGTATTAAAATTTATATAAAATGCATTATTGAAGTGTAAAACTTTATATATATATATATATATGTAATGTGGGGATAGGAAACTGACCCACCCCACACACACATATACATATATATATATATATATATATATCATTTGGGGAGTTGGTTCCCTAGTAAGGGAATCGACCTTGCCCTTTTATATTATATATAAATTATATATATTAAAAATATTATTTAAAAAAATAAAAATTAAAAAATATTTCATATTAAATTTCAAATCATTTTTTAAAAAAATTAAAATAAAATATATTATATATGTTCTATATGATATAAATTACATATAAAGTATATATAATATATATAAATTATACATATTATATAAAATATAATGTAATATATATAATAAAATAAAAAAATATTTATATTAAACACCAAATTATTTTTTGAAAAAATTAAAAATAATATATATTATATATAAATTATATAATATATTATATTAGTCTATATTGTATAATAAAATTAAAAATATTTTATATTAAATCATGACTTAGTATTTAAAAAATAAGAAAAATTAAAAGATATTTTACATTAAATAATTTAAAATTAATAAAAATAAATAATATTTTATATTAAATTTTGAATTACTACTTAAAAATAATAATTAAAAATATTTTATATTAAATCTCAAATTATTATATAAAAATAATAAAAATAAAAAAATAATAGTAAATTTCAAATTAGTATACAAAAAATAATAACTAAATGTACGAATAATTATAATTAAATGTATGAATGACTATAACTAAATATATGGATAAATATAACTAAATTTACGAATGGCTATAACTAAATGTATGAATGACTATATACGACTTATCATAATTAAATGTATGATTTACCATAATTAATTGTAGGATTAACTATAACTAAATATACGGATGATTATAACTAAATGCACAAATGAATATAATTAAATGTACGACTCACTATAACTAAATACACGGATAACTATAATTAAATATACGGATGACTATAAATAAATACACGAACGACTATAATTAAATGTATGACTAGCTATAACTAAATTTACGACTCTCACTAACTAAATGCACGAATGACTATACTTAGATGCACGACTCACCATAACAATATATTATTTTTATTATTTAGTTATAGCCATTCGTCCATTTAGTTATGGTAAATCTTATATTTAGTTATGGTAAATCTTACATTTAGTTATAGTCATTGATATATTTAGTTATAGTCAATTATACATTTAGTTATATTTATCCATACATTAATTTTAGTTATTCATACTTTTAGTTTTAGTTATTTGTACATTTAGTTATACATATCCATATATTTAGTTACAATCATTCGTACATTCAAGTATTATTTTTTATATAATAATTTAAGATTTAATATAATTTTGTATTACTTTTATATTTGAGATTTAATATAAAATATTTTTCATTATTATTATTTTTAAATAGTAATTCATAATTTCATATAAAATCTTTTTTATTTTTTTACTATTTTTAATTAATCTAATATAAAAATCTTTTATTTTTTATTACATAATATATATTAATATGTAATATATATTATTTTTAATTTTTTTAAAAACAATTTAAAATTTAATATAAATATTTTTTTAATTTTTATTATTTTTAAATAATATTTTGAATATGTATAATTTATATATAAGATATAATATATTACGTATATAATATACATTTTATATATATAACAAAAAAAGGAGAGTCAATTCCTTTACTCTCCACATTATATATATACGTATATATGTGTGTGGGGGGGGGGTAAGGGTCCGTTTTCTTTCCCACATATGGAAAATATTATACATATATATAATATTATATATAATATATATTATGTATTATATAATAATATATGATACTATATAAAATTTTTTAATTTTTATTATTTTTAATTAATAATTTAAAATTTAATATAAAATATTTTTATTTTTATATAATAATTTAAGATTTAATTTAAAATATTTTTATTTTTTATTTTTAAATAGTAATTAAAGATTTAATATAATTCAAGATTATTTATAATTCAAAATTTAATATATTTTTTTATTTTATGAATTTAAAATTTAATATAAAAATTTTTAATTTTTTATTACTTTTAAATGATATTTTTAATATAATATATATCGGTGAAAAATTAATTCTCTATCCCGAGAACCATTGTTTACTATTTATTTTTTAAAAAATAAAATAATTAACCAAAACAAATAAAAATTATAATTATAATTTTACATTAATAATTTTAATAATTATTTTTTATAAATTATTTTTTAAATTTTATTTTTTTTAGTAATTATCAGTTTATCTTTTCTTCCAACGAAGTATCTAACGCTACTGCCACGAGATTTCGTAGCATCGACAGGTGATCTGCTGAAAATAAACCAGCGCTGTTTTTAATCATCGAAACGTCCACTCACATTTATTATAGAGGGAAAAATTGAAACTGGAACACAAATAAAATTTATTGTATCAAAATTAATGAATTCAAGCCCATTATTCAGGTGCCATAAGTCTCTTTCAATTTTTAATTTGTTATATAGCTTTAATGCAAAGATATTGTTGGTTCATCTTTCTTTTACAATAAAACTTTGTTCACTTCTACCAAGAAATTACACAATTATTGACATTTAGATTGACTAAAAGCATAGCTTTAGCTGTATTTCTGGGTTCCCAATTTGTAAAGCGGTTTGCCCAAATTTTAAGAAACTAAAATTTTTAAGCGTTTTTAACTTTTACTGTGATAAAAATGTGAGTTTAATAATAGTTGTCAGTAGAGGGCTTTCTTATGAGATATATAGTCCAGAAGGGGACGGGGGGCCTCAAATCTACGCCGTACACTGAAAAGGTAAAGTTGTAAGGCTAGTGATGAAGTTAAAAATTTTACCTTCATTGAATTATAAATTTTTAAAAAAATTAAAATAATTTTATTATTATTTTTTATTTTAAAAATATTAAAAATTAATGAATTACGAGAGCCAAGGGGGTCACGGCTTCTGCCTGCCCCTCTTTGTCCTCGCCCCTAGGTAGGACCTATGCCTCGTCACCAAATTTCCTGCTCTGCTGAAACAGCAGGTAAATGAAGCATTATAGATGTAATTGCACACAAGAAAGGCGAGAGCAAATAAATGAAGCATTATAGGTGTAACTATATACAAGAAAGGCAAGAGGCATTGATGTTCAGGCGAAACATGTAAATGGGCCCATGGAGGTGGACAAATTTGGCAGCAAATGGAGCCCCATACCTACCCTCCGTTTGCTGTTGTTCGGGCGCCTCACCCTACCCAATGTGTTTTTTTTTTTTCAGCAATGTACACACACATACATACAATATATATTATATGAGAAGAGATTTATAAACTTTATATAATTTTTTATATGATTAATATTTTAATAAATCTATTATTATATTTAATAATATAATTATAATCGTTATATATATATAAATTTTTAAATAAATCTAATAATAATATCTATATCATATCGATCGATAGCCTTGTTTTTCAATATATACGTGAAAAATTTTATATATAAAAAATAATTAAATATTTTTTATTTATTCAAAACTCACATGCATGATCTACGTGAGCAAAACATAAAATATGATGGTCCAGAACTATAAATCTTATAAAAAATTATGCTTATGCTAATGTAAGTGGATTTATATAAATTTTTGAATAAATCTAACATCTATATCATAACAATCAAGAATATTGTTCTTTTAATATCTATTTAATAGTTGAAAGTTTTATACATAAAAAATAGTTAGATATTTTTTAATTTACTCAAAACTCACATGCATGAGTTATGTAAATAGAACATAAAATATAATGGTTTGGTTGAACAAATATAAGTCATAATAAAATTATGCTTACATTAGTGTAAGTGGATCCGTATAAATTTTTGAATAAATATAACATCTATATTATATCGATCGAAAATATTATTTTTTCAATATATATTTAATAGTTGAAAGTTTTATATATAAAAAGTAGTTAGACATTTTTTAATTTACTCAAAACTCACATGTAACATCTACGAAAATAGAATATAAAATATGATGATCTAATTAAACAAATATAAATTATATAAAACTTATGCTTTAATAAGTGTAAGTGAATTTATATATATATATATATATATATACACACACACACATGCAAACACTAGATAAATGACCGCGCTTCGGTACGAGAAATTGGTTTAAAGGTTTGAACATGATATTTATGTTAATATATAGTTGGTGTAACAATTCAATTTTTAAATAAATGAATTTAAAATTAAAATTAAATTTTTATGACAAATCATGCAAAATATGAGATTAAGACATTATACGAAAATAAAAAGAAAATAATTACTATACAAAAAATAACATGAATATATTATAAATAAACTAACGTTTCAAAATCTAATAAAAGAAATGAAAAAATAATATAAAATTAGAATAATTTAAACAAATGAAAAAAATAATACTAACACAAAACGATCATACAATTTTTGCTCTAAATTAAATTATTTTAATGCATTGAAAAATGACATGAAACAATATTGGGAAATAATTACAACACTATAGGACACAAAAAAATGACATGAACATAATGTGAATACATAAACATGTTAAAATCTACCTAAAATAAAGTATTAATATGTGCTTTGAACATAAAAACTAATATGAACACAAGCATGATACAAAAAATAATATGAACACAACATGAGTATTCGAATATATCAAAATTATAAAAAATAAATTATTAATAAGTAAAATTTTATATAAACTTATATTTTTACGCACAAAAAAACACAAACACATTATATTTTCTCATTTTTTCTCTCTCTCCCTTCTTCCTTTTTCTTTTCTTCCTTTTTCCTCCATTTTATTTCTATCTTTCATGATAAAAAAAATTAAAAATACCATAACTAACCCCTTCAACCTCCTAAATACCCAAGCTTCATTGTCGTGGGACAAAAGGCATAAAAAATTAGAATTGATTATGGAAAACTTTTAATTAAAGTATAAATTTATATTAATGTATGGTAAAATAATTTAATTTTGAAGTCAATGAATTTAAATTTTAAATTAAAATATTATGATAAATTATGTAAAATATTTTTACTTGATAAAAGCTTTTAAAGTAAGATATAGATATCTAAAATTATTAAATTTAATATAGACATACAATAAATGTCGATCATTATATAATATGTAATACAAAATTTGAAGTTATTTGAATGTTGTTGTTAATTAGGCCTAGTAATTTCAAACACAATATGAGAAAAATAATTAAAACAGAACATAAATACATAAGCATATCAAAATCTACATGAAATGAGTTATTAAAATATCAAATTTTATATAAATATATAATATATTAAATACAATTATAAAATGCAAAAATAAAATGAATATAACAACACATGACATAAAATTGAGTATTATTTGAATAGTGTTAATTAGATTAGATAATTTCAAACACAATATGATTATGCAATATAAACTCAACATGAGAGAAATAATTAAAGTACAACATGAAAACATAAAAATACCAAAATTTACATAAAACGAAACATATCAAAGTTTATACAAATATATTATATCTTGAATACGATTATGATATATAAAATAACATGAACACGGATAAAATATAAATGTATGGATCTTTTTAATAATTAAAAGAAAATAAATAATATATGAAAATAAGTAACACGGTGATTTTAATTTAACTAAGTAACCTGTTTAGCCCTAAAACCAACCAAAACTTGTAACTTTTTGCCTAAACTAACAAACACTAATTCATGATAATATTAGTTGTCCTAATACTAATCTCCTCGAATTTCAAATTAATCAATTTGACAACTTTTAATATAATTTATAGGTATATAGGCTGCCAATCGACCTTGCTAAGAATGAACATTGCCCCTTGTTAATAACATTGGATTGAGTTTTGTTTCTAAAACTTTTTAAAAATATAATTTTAAAAAATAATGATTAAAAATGAATTTTTGTCCTTTAAAGATATAAAGATGATTTTTCATCTTTTAAAAACAATTATTAATTGTTTCCAATCCCTCTTAATTGTATCTTAAAAATTAATATATTGGATTAAAGATAGTTTAAAATATTTAGCATGTACTTGAATTAAAATATACTCTAGTTAAAATATAATTTTATAGTTATTAAAAATAATTTTAAAACTAATTAAATTTTTATTATTTGTAAATAAGAATTAAATAATTAATAATTAACAAAGGTATAATTATCTTTTATTTAAAATTTTCTTATTAAATAAACTTCAAGGGGATTAGCATGTTCTCATCAAACCGGAGGGAATTAGTGAGTACTTTTTAAATTATAAAAGTAAGGGTATTTTGCTTAAAATCTTGCGAGAAATTTGATTTATTAATAAAAAAACAAAATCAATCTTCAATATTAGTAAATTCTTCCCAATTCCTCTTCAGATCTTAGCATGTTTTGTTGAAAACAAGAAATGGAATGGGGCAACATACACCTAGGCTGCAATAACTGCATTTGAAACACAATATTTCCAAAGTGCATCCTATTTATAACGTGGTAAAACCAACTTGGCCCATGACCATTAGTTAGGCCATCAGAGGTTGGAGGAAGTGCCAGATCGTATTTTGGTAGCAACTGAAATAATTAATTCGATTTAGGTGCAAAAAATTGACTGAACCCATACATTTTTATTCACCTTTTTCGCTCTGACAAATTTAAACACGTTTTTTAAATATCAAATTTTAGAAAACGATAAAGAGTTATTAAAGTGAGATCTTATTTTAATGATTAAGGAAAAGATAGAAACCTTTAGTTCTAAGCCTATTATTTTTACATAAATATATAATATAATTATATAATATAAATAGGATCAAAAGTGATTAAAATATAAAATATAATTTATTTGATATAAAAATATTAAATTTTATATCATATAAATTATTAATATATCAAAAAATATATAAATATAATATTTTAAATATAATTATAATATAAATAATAATATAAATTCAAGAATTATAATATTTACTTTTATCCAAAGTGAGAGGGAGATGTTTGCAGCAGGAAAGCCAGGCTGCACCAATAATGCAGTTGTGGAAATTAAAATCAGCTTTAAATAGACTGTTTTGGCAGCAGCTTAAATTGCAGACCGTAATAATGGTAATTAATTCCATTTTCACCGCCCCATAAATATCTTTCCTCCAACCAAAAAAAAAAAAAATCATTTCCTAAACCATAAAACAGATGTTTCGAATTGTATGCTACCACTGATTCAGTAGATAATATTGATTGATTTTTCGAAATCATAAACTTCAAAGATTTAAACACATAATGTGTTTTTTAAATTAATTAATTAATTAAATAAGAGTTAGAAAATAATCAATATGAATAAATTAAGAATTAAAACAGACAAACAAAGGCTTTGAGTTATTTACAAGAAAATCTTCTCAAACTCTCAAGCAGCAATATCTGTTAATATTTGGAATAATTTTTTTTTTTTTAAAAAAAAGGTAAATTGGGCAGTGCATTATAAGTGAGTTTTGACTTCGGGTGGTACATGAGAGTCCGATCAAAGGAATCATCGTATTAAATGGCTCCCAAGAGTGCAAGTAGTGTTGTTGGGAACTAGACCTATCTTTCAAAGATCAGAATATTCGTTCTAAGTTTAAAAATTTATTTAAAATTTGAGATGATTTGATAAATAAAATAAGTTTAAAAAATAAGTTTAGATAAAAAATATAAGTTTGATTAAAAAATAGATTAAGTTTTGAGTTTGATTTTTAAAGTTTGAATTCGATTTGACTCGACCTATTTTATTATTATATTATATATATTTATTTTATATTTTATGTATTATATAATTTTTATCATATAAACAATACATATATATAATATTATAGTGTAAATTTTAAAAATTAAGTTAAATTATTTATATTTATAAATTTAATAAAAAATTATTAAATTAATAAAAATTAAATTTTAAAAAATATATTTAAAAAAATAAATTATAAAAAAATATAAACGAGCTTAAACGAGCTTAGACTATCTATTTATAAATATGAGCGGGCTTGTGTAAAATTTAAAGTTCATATTTTAGATCCGAATTAAACTTGAACAAATATATTTAATATTAATACCATACTCAAATTCGACTCAAATCTAACCCGACCCAACCCACTATCAGTCTATTGGGAACAAAGGACGTTGAAGTTATGGTGGGGTTTCCAGCAACATCGCTTGCAACTTTGCATGATTGACGAAGATTTTTTCTGTATTTATTTTAATTTATTTATAAATTAGGAATTATTTTTAAAAAAATACTTAAAATTTAAAATTTAAAAGTATTTACTTTAATATAAAATTTCATAAGAAAACAAATAATTATAACTTCGTCCAATTAGGTATACCACGTGTCGATTTAACATGGAAAATTTACATCGTATTCTTTATTTTATTGAAAATTTATTTTGAATATATTAATTAGATATTCTGTAAAATTTATTTTATTAGAATTTGCCTTCTGTCTTTTAATATTTTAATAACAAATCAGTAAAGTTGAGAAAATTGGTTAAATTCATTTAGTATTTAATTTTTTATTCAATCCGCTCAATTTATTGGACCAATTTATTTACCTAAAAGAATTTTACTATTCAAAAATTAGTTTATATATTGAATAAATATTAAATAAAAAATAATTAATAAAATATATATTTGATTTGACAGTATAATCTTTAACATAAAATTAAAATAATAAAATTTTAAATTTCATGAATTACAAAATAAAAAAATAAAAGACAATATATGAACATGAATTTTTACCCATTTTCAGTTTTTTTACCAGAATTTATAATTTTTTATGGATCAAACTAATTTTTTTACCAATTCATTAAAAATGTGATTTTATATAATTTGTTGAACAAAATAATAACATAATTAAAGGTTTAGATTTCATTAATTACAAAATGAAAATAAATAAAAGATAATATATACACATAGATTTTTAACCATTTTTTGGGGTTTTTTTAACGGTTTTTTTTAATTTTTTTACCAATCAAATTAATTTTTTTTGCCAATTAATTAAAAATCCTATTTCATATAATTCATTGAACAAGATAATTCATTAACGCTCGATTCAGTTTGATCAGTCTGTACACAGTTTCTTAATCCATGCAAATCAGTCATTAAATGCTTTGTACTATTTAATCAAAAAAATACATATATATAAAGAAACATAAGGTCACGTACTTGTCAACCGATTTGAGCCTTTATTGAAGCGAAGAGTTAAAAAAAAAAAATGAATAAATAGTTATTAAAAAAATAAAAGAATAAAAAATAATATTTATTAAATTTATTAATAAAAATTATAATTATTTTTTTATTTTGTTTAGGTTACCTTTTTTTTTTGTTACATTTCTTTCAAAATTTAAAAATAATAAAATATTAAAAAATATTTTTATTAAATTTTAAATTACTATTTAAAATAATAAAAAATAATTATATATTTTATATTAAATATCAAATTATTATTTAAAAATAATAAAAATTAAATATTTTATATATTAAAAATAATATATATTATATAAAAAAATAAAAATATTTTATATTAAATCTTAAATTGCGTCCTATTATATTATATCTTATATAAATTTTGTATATTTATATATTATATTATATATTATAATATAAAATAATATATGTTATATATTATATACATAATATATAATATACTAATTATATATATTAAAATACTATTTAAAAATAATAAAAATAAATATATATATATTAAATCCCAAATTATTTTGAAAAAAATTAAAAGTTATATATATTATTTATAAATTACATAATATATCCTATATTAATATATATTTTACAATAAAAAATAAAAATATGGTGAGTGTTAAATCCTAAATTACTATTTAAAAAACAACTAAAAATATTATATATTAAATCTTGAATTATTATATGAAAATAATAAAAATAAAAATTATATTAAATCTTGAATTACTATATAAAAATAATAACTAAATGTACGAATGACTATAACTAAATGTACAACTCACTATAGCTAAATATATTACTCACTAAAACTAAATATACGACTCGTCATAACTAAATATACGGATGATTATAGCTAAATATACAACTAACCACAACTAAATGTATAACTTACTATAACTAAATGTACAGATGATTATAACTAAATGTACGACTAACCATAACTAAATATTTGGGTTACCATCACTAAATATACGACTCACCATAACTAAAATGTATGGATGATCATAACTAACTGTATGCCTCACCAAAACTAGATGTACAAATGATTATAACTAGATGTTTAATTCATCATAACTATATCTACGACTTATCATAACTATATGTACGACTCACTATAACTTAATATAACTAAATTTATGGATGACTATAACTAAATGTACAAATAACTATAAGTAAATGTACAGATAAGTTACAAATGACTAACTAAATGTACATTTTGTTATACTCATCTGTATATCTAGTTACGGTGAGTCATACATTTAATTATTATTTTTATATAGTAATTCGAGATTTAATATAATTTTTTATTTGTATTATTTTCATATAATAAGTCAAGATTTAATATAAAATCTTTTTAAGTATCATTATTTTTAAATAGTAATTTAGAATTTCATAAAAAATATATTTTATTTTTTATTATTTTTAAATAGTAATTAAGGATTTAATATAAAATATTTTTATTTTTATTATATAATATATATTATGTAATTTACTTATGGGAGTCGTACATTTAGTTATAGTCACTCGTATATCTAGTTATAATGTGTTATACATTTAGTTACGGTGAGCTGTACATCTAGTTATGGTGAGTTGTACATTTAGTTATGGTGAGTCGTACTTCTAGTCATAGTGAGTCGTACAATTAGTAGAGTGAGTTGTACATTTAGTTAGGGTCAGTCGTACATCTAGTTATAGTAAGTCGTATATTTAGTTATAGTCATACGTACATCTAATTATAGTGAGTTGTACATTTAATTATAGTGAGTTGTACATTTAATTATGATGAGACGTATATCTAGTTATGGTGAGTAATTTATTTATTTATAGTAAGTTGTACATTTAGTTATAATGAGTTATACATCTAGTTATAGTAAGTTTTACATTTAGTTATAATAAGTCATACATCTAGTTATAGTAAGTTTGCATGTAGTTATAATGAGTCATACATTTGGTTATGATGAGGTATACATTTAATTATTGTGAGTTGTACATCTAATTATGGTGAGTTGTATATTTAATAACAGTTTTTCATACATTTAGTTATGGTTAATTGTATATCTAATTTTAATAGGTCGTACATCTAGTTATAACCGTATATCTAATTATGATGAGTTGTATGTTTACTTATCGTCAGTCATACAATTAGTTATCGTCGATTGTATATTTAATTATCGTCAGCCGTGTGTGTATATATATATATATATCAAAATTTAGTTTAGATTCGTTGCATATCCGTGATATTATCAAATTATTTGAAACTCTATCAAATTGACTTTCATGGTAAAAACAAAATGTGTTGCATAAAGCCAGTGACATATGTAAGCTGCAATTTAGAAGTATGAAAGTTTCCTTTAAAGATAGTATTCAATAAAATTTATATTACGAATATCAGCGTCTATTTTTTTTTTTCATGCTACAACTTTTTTATAAAAAAGTGAAGAAGAATAATAAAAAAAAAGTGAAGAAGAATATTATATTATATATGTGTTATATAGTATATATAATATATAATATGTATAATATATATGATTTTTTTATTTTTTAAAAATAAATTTGATTAAATATTAAATATTTTTAATTTTTATTATTTTTATATTAATCTAATATTTAATATAATTCAAAATTATTTTATAATTCAAGATTTAATATAATATTTTTAATATATATAATTTATATCTAATATATATAATTATATATATTATACATAATATGTGAGGGACATATATAATATTATAATATATTATATAACTTATTTCATATATTATATATTATATATAATATATAATTTATATTAATTCAATATTTAATATAAAATATTTTTTATTATTTTTAAACAGTAACTCAAAATTTAATAAAAATAATTTTTAATATTTTATTATTTATAAATGTTATGTTTAATATATATAATTTATAATATATTAGTTTATATATACGGGGAAGGGAACCAACTCTCCGTTAAAATAGCAAAGCAGCAAAGAGAAGAATATCAAATCAGAAAGTAAAAAAGTAATTATGATCTTTTCATTAATAATTTTAAAAATTATTTTTTTTTTAAATTAATTTTTTCAAGTTTCACTTTGTAATAATTATCTTGAAATTCTTGTACTAAAGAATAAATAAATATAGAATTAGCAATAAAAGAAAAAGTTGAATGGACAATGATTTATTGAGATTATGTATTTTATATATGTATATTTTCCGAGTTCTTAATCTATTTTTAACTTCCCAATACTATTGCAAAGAAAACTAGAAAATCGAGAGAGCCTGCCATGCGGAGTTTTGAAAAAAGGTGAACGGCAAAAATACCGCGCTGCTAATTAACATGAGAAATCCCAACGTTCCCACAATTTTTTTTTTGGCCATTAAAATAAAAATTATTTACTGCAAAACTATGATTTCACCTAATGAAAGACACAAGTAACGTGCAGGGTTACAACAGCCCATCCTTGTCCAAATTCGAAAGCGCCAACCAAGGTGAATGGCCAAAAACTCAGTCCAATTTGACTGACACATCCGCCCTTTTTGAACGAGTAGCCACCCAATCTGAAGCTTTATTTGCATTTCCATAGTCCAACTGTTGTTTGCTGCTAAATGATAATACAATGCCGACGAATTATTCTGAAGGTTACAATGTTCCAAATAATTCATTTATGCTATTTGTTCATCAATCCGCCAACACCTTCTGGTTTATTTATTGAACTTTTTGCCGAAAAGAAAAATGACGAGTAATGTTATTTTATCTGACAGTTGGATAATTTGATTTAACTTACAAATTACAGGAATTTTTTATTCCCATTCCAAATTCCAATACTTCAATATTTCTCAATGAGAAATAATGAAACCAAAAAAAATAATTGTTGCTTATATATATATATACTATATGTGAATTATGATAAAAAAAACTTGGCTTAATTATTGTATTCATGAGCAATTAATTTCACGAACCAACAAGTGCGGTGCCCTTGTCCAGCTTGGTTCCATCTACATCAATCTTAATTAAGTTCGATCTTACAGAAGAAAAAAAAAAATCAACGGTTTAAAACAAGTCAGCCCACCCCATCCTATTTTTCTATATAAACGTTTGATCTGGATTGGTTGCTGGCATGCAGTGCCATTTAACACAATTTGACAAGAAATTTTCTAGTTTAGTTTCCTGAAATGACTAACGCCTCACCAAAAACAAACCTTCCTCTAGACCTTGTGAGCTTCACTGATGAGTCCAAAGCAGTGATTGATTTCATTGCTGACTACTATAGAAACATTGAGAAATACCCAGTTCAAAGCAGAGTTGAGCCTGGATACTTGTCACCCAGGCTACCTGAGTCTGCTCCCTATTGTCCAGATTCACTAGAGGATATCCTCAAAGATGTGAATCAAAGTATTTTACCAGGCCTTACTCATTGGCAAAGTCCGAGTTTCTTTGCATACTACCAAGCAAGTTCTAGCACTGCCGGTTTTCTAGGAGAGATGCTTTGTTCAGGTTTTAATGTGGTTGGTTTCAACTGGATTTCGTCTCCAGCTGCAACTGAACTTGAATCCATTGTCCTCGATTGGATGGGCAAAATGCTTAAGCTACCATCTTCTTTTTTGTTCTCTGGAACAGGTGGCGGTGTCATACATGGTACTACCTGTGAGGCAGTCGTTTGCACTTTGGCTGCTGCCAGAGACAAAGCCTTGAAAGAACTTGGCGGTAATTGGGAGAACATAACCAAGTTCGTGGTTTATGCATCAGATCAAACTCATTTCACTTTCCAAAAGGCCGCGAAATTAGTAGGCATTCCCCCATCAAATTTTCGATTTATTCAAACATCTTTCGCCACTGAGTTTTCAATGTCACCTCAGCTACTTCGTTTAGCTATCGAAAATGATATCCAATCAGGCTTGGTGCCATTATACATATGTGCAACCATTGGGACAACAGCCTGCGGGGCCGTTGATCCTATTGCAGAATTAGGAAAAGTTGCCAACGAATACAAGCTTTGGCTTCACGTTGATGCAGCTCATGCAGGAAGTGCTTGCATTTGCCCCGAGTTCAGGCATTTCCTCGATGGAGTTGAACTTGCTACTTCAGTCAGCATGAATCCACATAAATGGTTCCTCACTAACATGGATTGCTGCTGCTTGTGGCTTAAAGAACCGCGATTCTTGCAGGATTCATTATCATCTAATCCAGAATATTTAGAAAACAATGCTAGTAAATCTAAAGTTGTGGTGGACTACAAAGATTGGCAGGTTACACTGAGTAGGCGATTTAGAGCTTTGAAGGTTTGGATTGTAATCCGAAGGCATGGCTTGGCTAACCTTATGCACCACATTCGCAGCGATATCAGCCTGGCTGAGAAATTTGAGGCATATGTAGCTAAAGACGAGAGGTTCGAGATAGTGGTTCCAAGGAAGCTTGTTTTGATTTTGTTCAGGCTTAAGCCAAAGCATGAGGCAGAGGGCACAGAATTGAACCGTAAACTACTGGATAGCATAAATTCAAGTGGACAAGCTTTCATGACTCAGGGAGTGGTGGCTGGAATTTATGCCATACGCTGTGTGATAGGAGCAACTCTGACTGAAGAGCGTCATTTGAAGGATTTGTGGAAACTCATTCAGGAAAAAGCTCGACTTTTGCTACTACAATGCAGCCTGTAAATTAATGAAAACATCATTAGCTCTTGATTTAATTTCTTTTGTATTTCACTTTCATCTCTGCTATAAGAAGATCAATTTTTTTCATCCAATCCTTGTTTTGAATTTGCTTCAAATTTCATATCTGTCAATGCTTTGTTAAAATTTAAGAACATGGTGACAAAATTAGTCCAAAATTTTAACAATGCATTGATATATAAGTGAATTTGAAATAAATTTAAATTAATTGAGGCCAGGGATGAAAAATCTGAAATTTTTAGGTCGGGGTGGATATAAAATGGTCAAGAGCTAAAGATAAAATGTACTTACAATGCAATAAATTTTTAGTATGGATGCAGTCCTTTTTATTATTGTCAGAAATAAATGTAATGCAGTGTTGAAATGTTTAAAGCTTGACTGACTTCAATTTATTTTTTTTACAAAATGAGTACTTTCCGTATATAATTCAGTAGAAGGTCCAATGAAGTTGAGAAACCAATCTTATAATCTTCCCCATGCAAAGGAATTTCCTTATGCAAGGTCGCTATTTATGTTGGAAATATTAGGGTTGTGATTGGATTCAACTTTGGTATTGGCTGCTTTGTTATTACAAATTCATGAGTTGGCTTTGGGATTATATTGTCGTCGTTTTCTATGTCATTTTGAGGCAGCATAGAGTTTTGTCTCTATTTTGTCATACTCTACATATAGAAGAGTTTTTGAGGCGAATAGATTATAGATTTGACGTATAGATCGTCACTAGTTTGCAATGTCAGAGAAACTTATCTTTCCTTGTTTAGAATAGTCAACAATAGAGAATATATAATAAGATATTTTTTTAACTTGGTGCATTAAGTGCCATGGGGGTAAAAAAAATGTTAAATTATATTTATTTCACCACATTTAATAAAAACGTAATATAAAACATTTAAATATAATAATATGACATGTTTAATAGCTATATATATATATTAAATTTATATTTAATATTTTAATAAATTTAATATTTTAAATATATAAATATTTATACTATTAACACAAATAAAACATAAAAAATAATATATATGCAAAAAAGATAGGATATTGTTTCCTGCCATGCGACAACTTTGTGAGTCAAGTTCGATTACGTGCTGTTGCTGCAGGAGGAGATGCTATGGCTTGGTTCCTTCAATTTTGGTCATGCGTGGTTTTCTTTGATTTGGACCATATCAATATTTATCAATTATATTCATATTAAAAGATAATAAAATATAAATATAAATATAAATATAAAAATTATTTATAGTATTAAAAATTATTAACTGTGTTAGCCTTAGCATATTTAATCTTTAGTCTATTATTCTAATATTAATATTATTTTATATTCCTCACTTTCTTGATCATTGCACCTGCGACTACTATACATAAACAAGCCCACATATTTACACTTCTTTTTTTTTAAAAAAATAAAGAATCAATTATTAAACAACACCTGACATAGAATTAAAAATTATTTAAATAATATCATATATTAAAACAAAGTAAAAAAAATTAAAATATGATATAATATAAAAAAATAACATGATGATAACATACATATATGAACATTTTAAAATTCATATCAATGAATATGGCATAAAATTGGAACCAATTAGACCTAGTAAGAGAATAACAACACTATCCAAGCAAAGTACGAATATATGAAAGAGTTTAAAATCTATATAAAATAAATTATTAATATGTTAAAATTTTTATAAAATATAACAATTTGAATATAATTATAACACAAAAAACAACAATGTAAATATAAAAAATTAAAAAAATCAAAAGCATAAGTTTTTTTAAAAAAGCTTATCACAAACATCGCAAGCTATGATGAAGCAATCCATCACATAATATATAACCTCATTTAACGTAGTTATTTTTCCTATTTAAGAATCATAATACATTTTAATTCAATATGGCCTAATGCTCAAATAAAAAAAATTATTTACATCAACCATTTTGTATTACTATGGAACATTCTAGTTTTTATTGATAATTTATCAATACAATAATTTTTTAATAACATAAAAATAAAAAATTAATATGACTTTATTTTTTAAAAGATAAAGAACCAATTATTATATAGTCCATGATATAAAATTATGAATTATTTGAATAGCGTCATTCAAGAACATAGCATAAAAAAATAACTAAAATACGATACGAGATAAAAAAATAACATAAGAAGAGAAGAATCTAAACAGATTAAAGGGAGAAGTTGAAAAAAAAAAAGAGAAAAAGGGAAAAAGAAAGAGGAAAAAATGGAAAAGTCTGGAGAGAGAAAGAAGTGATTTCTTTTTGGTGAGTAAAGGATAAAAATGAAAAAAAAAAAATTATCGAAGAAAAATGAAAGGTCTCCATAGGGGAAAGTGAACAAGAAAAAAAAAATGAAGACAGAACAATTTTGAAGAGAAAATAAAAGAAAGAAAAGAAGTAGAAGAGAAAGAAAACACAGCCTCATGTTCAAATTGGAGTAGCAATACAACAAAATAAAAAAAAAAAAAGAAAAAGAAAGATGTAGCAAATCAATTTAGGGTGTAAATTTAAAGAGAAAATTTATTGTGAAAATTTAAGTAGAAAATAGTGCAAAAAAAAAAAAAAGAAAACTATGGGGATTTTGGAGATACGTTTAGGGATGATTTTGGTGCCCACGATCGATGGGTCGTATGATGGTTCGACTCTAGAAACCGGGGTTTCGTTGGTGATTTGCTTTTGAAAATTAGGTTTTGGAGATGGACTGATTAGGAAAGAAATTTAAAGAGAAAGTATTAAATATAGCTCATGGATAGATAATTGTGAAGATGGAAAAACCTAAAAGGATAGTTTTTTCAATCCAAATTGGCAAAAACAATAATGTATTAGGCAACATGAAAATCAATCATCAAAAACAAAAAAAGAGTAATCTCTAAAGTAAAAATCATAAGTTCTTAAATCTTGCTCTAATACCACATATTATAATTTTTTTATGCAAAGCAAAGCTTAATTTTGCATAAACTTAGTGCCCAAGATCTTAGAACAAGATGATTTTCACAATTTCTTAATTAAAGAAGAGAGTTATTTTGATCAATTAATGATGAGTTCTTTGAGGAGAAGTACATCAGAAAAGAGAAATCTTAGGAAGCTTGGTTCTATCTCTTGACCTTAGGTTTTGATTTCTTGACGTCAATATGACCTTAATTCAAATGCACTATCAAAGTGGGCAGTTACAGTTACTAGAACATTTCTATTTCTGTTGACGGATAGGATTTTTGGTGCATAATAATTACTAAACCATAATTATCTCTTTAATAAAATAAAAACAATTATTTAAACTTAAACAATGAGCATGTCAACTATATAAAATCTAACGAGATAAAAAAAACAGAAAAATTGATACTTTAAAAAAAAATTATTTTTTTATCATGCTATATTAAAAAATAGCTAATGCAAATCGTGATATGAAATATCAAGTGAGGGATCCGTTATCCTTTAGAGGTTGAGTAATCAAAATAATAACAACTGCAAATATTGACTGATGTTCAAAGTAGAGTAATAAGAATAAACGTAAAAAGATAATTTAAGTGACCAAAAAAACATTAATAAACGGTGCAGTTAATTGAAGGATTTTTGCATCAAGAAGACCGCGTAGGAGCATGATACATGCTAATACGATCCTTAAGAAGTCTCCTAGCCCAACAGTAACCGATCGAATTGTGGGAAGTGATCAACAAAATTTGCAGGGAGCCCAACTTTTTCTAATTAATTCTGTCTATTGCTCACCTCCAAGACTAAAGCCTTTAACTTTCCTCAAAGACTCCCATCATTCCCACATCATGAAAATTGATGCTATACGTTGGGAATATTGGAAGCCTTTGAGGGTTGTTAAAAACCTCTTTATTCAAAACTAAGCAAGATATTTAATCAGCTGAAGTTCTCTTCCACACCAAAGATAAGAGATGCTCATGGGGTTTATATAAGGATCATCACCTTTTAATTACATGCTTAAAGTGATCAATCATGTTATGAAAGTTTATTCGCATTTGTTCCTTTGTATCATTAATTAGCTTTTATATTTCAGGTTTGATTTGCATCTTTTATATTGTAATATGCTCGATTTATAGTACTTCCAAGTAGTCATATTAATTTCAGCCATGCATAATTATTCTATACTTTTGACCTTTATCTTTCCACATATGTACATAAATACATAGAGACACACACACACACACACATATATATAAGTACTTCCTGTATAAGTTTTGTGTCTCATGCTTTTTTCATTCATGTAAATCGTGTAATTATAAAAGAAATAAAATTATTAAATATATAAAAATCTTACATACGAATAAAATATGTGTATTAAATGAATCATGTTTAAACATGCTGTTTTATGTTTATTACATTATTTTTATTATATTAAATGAATCATGTCCATATCATATTTTTGTGTCATGTAAAAGCTATAAAGTCTATATATATATATATATATATACTTAATGTAATTAATTTTGTATAATTTGCAAGAATAGTAGGCATGAAAACCACATGCTTGGCATCGGATAATAAACTATAGAATAATCAAACTTCTTTGGCAATAAAAATAAGAATTAATTTGTATTGACTAATTGTACACATCAAGGGTCAAGAGAATCTACATTATACTTTTCTTCCATGGGAATTTCAACCTTTTTATATATACTTAAATGCATTATTAATTTCACAATTCTGTAGCAAACCACTACACCTGTGCATTTACAGTGGGCTTGGAATCCATATCTCCTAAAATGTTTCTATAGGGATTTCAAGTTTTGAAGAATAATTGCCAATAATGTTGTGGAAAGCATGTTGTAAAATAAAAAAATATATTTCAGATATTGAGATTCAAAGTTTAAAAATTTAAGCTTTGGGCTCGTACTTTTACTTTATTGAACAAGTTTTACAGATGCCTAATATATGCGTATTCTTTTCACAAAAAAGATATTATGGTGGACTTTTAGTGCTCAGAATCCATCAAAATAATTGTAGTTGGTCTTAGGCTGAAACTAAATTATTATTTGTTCGATGTGAATCCAAGAGAGAAGTTTTATTTCATACAGGGGGCGTTAAAGCCATTTGTTACAAACAAATACCAAGAAAAAAAACACTCAAACTAAAAGCTACAAACAAAGGCCAAGCATTCAGTACAAGCTTGCAAAGTTAAACCAGAAGAAAATTGCATAATCCACCCATGATCACCAAAAAAAAAAAAAAAAGATAAAATAAAAGCATCATAACAAATTCAGACTTAGATCAACAAAATCAAATTAATAAACATCCAAGTTCATCAATTTGTCCAAAATAATATGCCATAATGTGCCAAGTACGAATTTAGCATGTTAGAGTTAATTCACATAGTTGTCAATAATTATTTTTATTTAGGTATAATTAGTTACTTATATAGTCCATACCTTTTAATAATAATCCTAAGCTTGACCAGGGCGACTAAAAAGGATAATCTTACTTATCAAAATAAGGTTTAAGAGTTCGATTATATTTGCAGAAGGATCGGCATTTCCAAAATGCCTATATAGAGAGAGTATGTAATTAGTTTTATATTATCCTACATTGGTTTTAATTAATTAGTCTTAACTAATTTTTACTAATCTAATCCTAAATTAATCAATAATAAAAAAATTAATCACGAGTTGACTATTGGTATCAGATCTGAAAAAAAATAAGCAACAAATTATATTAGTAATCATATAAATCTAAACATTAAAAGATAAAAAAAAATTAAAGACATCATCATGGAATTCAAACCCCCCCCCCCAAAAAAAAAGCAATTCCTGCGTCAGAGACCCCCACACGTGTAAAAGAAAATTTTGGTTCAGTTTTTTACCTTTCCGAATTTTTGACACTAAAAATTTCAACATTTGTCAGATTTGTCATTCGAAAGTTGGTATTGGAAAGAAATGGATCGTCCAAATTTAAGAGTTCTGGAAACACTAAAAAAATCTCTCTCTTTGTGTTACTTTAGTCGTGTAATTTTGTGCTGTGCGTTGAAAAGCTGAAATTAGGCTCCTTCTTGGAGGAGAAATTATTAGAGTTCTAGGTTAAGCTGGTTAGGAGTTCTTGCTGGAATCAATGTATATTTTCAACTTAACCACGACTTTTTTTTTTTTCGTTTTCATATTAATCTTAAAATTTCATGTTCTAATCTTAATCCAAATAGCTTTATTCCCATCCAACTTATTCCTTTTTCCTTTTGAATTTTCTTTCTTAATTTTTTTTGTATTTTTCTGATTTTTTTGGATTTTCTTGAAATTAAAATATAAAAAATTAAAACTAACTAAATTTGAAACTAAAAATGAAGCCAAAATTTAAACCTGGACAAAAAACAGTATCTGCAGCATGAATTTACAACCGAAAATTAACAGAACTAACATAAATACAAATTAATCAAATTATTCGACACAAATAATTTTTAGCAGAATTTGATATCCAACCTACTTGATTTATTTAATCACCTTTAAAAGGCGACGTCCATTAAGTTTTAGATTCAAAGCCAATATTTATAACCTTTTATCTTAAGCTGCAACCTCTCTTATACTAAAAAAAAAAATTATTTTTTGAGATATAACCAAATGGAAATAAAATCACCCCTAAAACCTGATTAAAGGAGGAAACACGACACCTTTAGATGGATAGACAAAAAAGTAAAACAACAACTCCAAAGGAAAAACGGTGCAATCGCATGCCTCAAAACACTAGGCAAAAGGAGACCAACTTGAAAAAAGAGAGAACATTCAAGTGAGAAAACTTTTTATATATGCAAGTAAAAGAAGCCATAAATGGAAGTAGTGGTCACCGCTAATAAATTGATTTATTCATCTCACTTGTCCGTGGGCATTCAACAACTCAATTTAGACATAGGTACTAGAAACCCTTGGGAGAATTCTAAAAAAGGGGAAATAAACGGACAATTATTAAAAAAAATATGAAAATAATAATTTTTTTAAAAAATAATAATAATTAAAATTATTAATAAAAAATTATAATTATCTTTTCACACAAAAAGAGATTAATCTGAAAAAAGAAAGAAAGACAAGAACAAATTTTTATTTATGCAAGTAAAAGTAGTCATAAATGCAAGTAGTGGTCACCACTAATCAACTGATTTATTCATCTCACTTTTCCCATGGGCATTCAATAATTTTAGACATCTTTGCACCATAGATGCTCAAAACCTTTGGGAGAATTTAAAAAAAAAATCGATAATTATTAAAAAGAATAAAATAATTTTTTTTTAAAAAATAACAATTATTAAGATTATTAATAAAAAGAGTGTAATTATTTTTTTATTTTTAATTTAATTATTTTCTCTGTCATTACTCCTCTCTTCATTCTTAGTGGAGAGTAAATTCTCTTGCAGGAATTGACCCTCTCCATATATATAAATTATATATAAATATATAAATTATATATATTAAAAATAATATTTACAAATAATAAATATTAAAAGATATTTTTATTTAATCCTAAGTTACTACTTCAAAATAATAAAAAATAAAAACATATTTTATATTAAATCTTGAATTACTATTTAAAAATTAATAAAAAATTTTATATTAAATTTTCAATTACTATTTAAAAAATAATAAAAATTAAAAATTTTATTAAATCTTGAATTAATGTATATTATATATGTTATATATAATATAATATATAATATACAAATATGTATATTATATATTATATATAAAATATTATACTATTATATTTTTCATATATTAGGAAGGGAACCGACCCCCTTGCATATTATATATAATATATATAATTATATGTATTATATATATATTATATATATTAAAAATATTATATTAAATCTCAAATTAAATTAAATACTATATTAATATAAAAATAATAAAAATTAAAAAAGTATTTAATATTAAATCACAATTGTTTTACAAAAATAAAAAATAAAAAATAAAAATTTTTTACATTAAATTATATATAGTTATATATTATATGTAATATGTAATGTATATTATATATAAAATATTAAATATATTATATATAATATATATTACATATATTTCAGGAGATAGGTTCCCTTGTAAGGGAATAAGACTCCCCCCTCGCCTCACATATATAATATATATTGTACATATAATAATACACAATGCATATTATATATAATATATTATAGTATATAATAAATTTTGAATTATATTAAATGTTGAATTAATATAAAATTAATAAAAAATATTTTATATTAAATTTTTAAAAACTAGTTAAAAACTAATAAAAATTAAAAAATATTTAATAAAATTAAATTATTTTAAAAAAATTAAAAATAATATAATATTATATAATACATATATAATATAACTTACCATATTATAAATATAATATAATAATATATTATATAATCTATGTTATATAATAAAACTAATGAATATTTTACATTAAATTCTGAATTACTATATAAAAATTATAAAAATTTTAAAAATATTTTATATTAAATCTTAGATTATTATATAAAAATAAAAAATATTTATATTAAAACTCAAATTATTTTTGAAAAAATTAAAAACAATATATATTTTATATAAATTATATAATAAAAATTATATTAATATATATTATATAATAAAAATAAAAATATTTTATATAAAATCTTGAAGTATTATTTAAAAAATAATAAAAAATATTTTATATCAAATTCTGAAATACTATTTAAAAAATAATAACAATTAGAAAATGTTTTATATTAAATCCTAAATTATTATATAAAAATAAAAAAATTATATTAAATCTTGATATAAAAAATAATAACTAAATATACAGATGACTATTATTAAATGTAGGGATAAGTACAACTAAATGTATAAAAGACTATAACTAGATGTACGGATAACTAGAAATTAACGTATAGAACCCTAAAATCGAATCTATGCTAAACTTTACGGCCATTAACCGTATTCAAATGTCAGATACAATTGTTCTCATGGATTGGACCTTAGATATGATAATCACATAAGATTTGCATCTACTAATAATTTAATGTACATTTGACTATAATACACATTTGGTGGCACAAGCATACCCTTATGCAGCTGCGCGGTAGATGTGTGTAGAAAACATTAAAAGTAGACCTCCTCATGGGCCGAGCCAAGTCGGATTCGGGCCAAGCTTGAGTATGGTATTAACATTAAATATGTTTGCCCAAGCCCGTCCCGGCCTAAAATATGAGCCTTGAATTTTGCCCAAGCCTACCTATATTTGTAAATAGGTAGTCCAAGACCGTTTAAGTCTGCCCATATTATATTATTTTAAAAAAATATATTTTTTAAAATTTAATCTTTATTACTTTAATAATTTTCTTTTATTAAGTTTATAAATATAAATAATTTAACTTAGTTTTTAAAGTTTACACTATAATATTATCTAAAGTATTGTTTATATGACAAAAATTACATAACACATAAAATATAAAATAAATGTATATGATGTAATAGTAAAATGGGTCGGGCTAGGCTCGAGCTTTGAAAGTTGAACCCATGGACCAGCCTATTTTTTAATTGGGCCTAATTTTTTTGTCCAAACTCATTTTTCGGGCCTAATATGTTTGTCGAAACCCTCCCAAATATCGGGTTGATCTTCGAGCTTGGGCGAGTAGCCCGGCCCTTGAGCAGGTCTAATTAAAAGTCAACTGTGTATAACCTTAAGTAAATGTACATGTGATAATAAATGAATGTATGACTCACGATAACTAAATATGCAGTTGAGTATATCTAAATGTACAAATAACTATAACTAAATGTACATATGATAAGAAATGAGTGTGCAGGAACCTAAAATCTAATCCACGCTAAACCAGATAACCAAAAACCATATCAAAATGTCAAAGAGCAATTATGTACATTAGTTGGATGCTAGATATGACAATCATGTAGGATGCACATAAGCTAATAAGTTAATGCACATTTGAAAATAACGTACATTAGGTGTATGTGTATAACAGAATGCATTAAACGTTACAGACATTAAAAATCAAATGTTAGTACCATAAGTAAATGAATGTACGGATCACAATAACTTACTGTATGAATGAGATTAACTAAAAGTACGAATAATTATAGCTAAATGTATAGATGACCAGAAATAAATGTACAAGACCCCAAGAGTTGAAGTGAATTCATCCTAAATCAAATATTATTACGTTTGATAGCCCATCAAGATTTCTCAAAGTACCCAGCAGAAGATTCAAGGAAATGTATGGTGTCATTAGATCAAATTCCTAACTACCATGAATTTTATAAATTTTAACCTCTTTTTCTCTAGTTTTCTTTGATCAGCATCCATGAACTCATATCGATAGACTATGGTATAATTCCATAAGTCATAGATTCTTGTTTATAGTGTAGAAAGATGAAAGAAGCAAGGTTTAGAGATGAAGACAATCTGTTGAATTGAATTGGATTAACCAATTTTATTCACTACCAAAGGGGTATATATATACATATAAGTGCACTAGGTGACTTACTACATGAACCCCATTAAAGACCTATACATATACCATAATTAATCCTATACATGTTCCTAACTTATAAATGAATTAGATTTAATTAATGTATTTCCCCAATCCATGTACATAAATATCCAATACAACACTTGAACTTGACGCTCTAGAAACATTAAATCATTATTTTCAAGAGTTCCTATTTATTTGATATTTATACTACTTTAGGGCAAAGATGTAACCTTTGAAAATCTTCAAACTTGAAAGGCTTTGTACATATATCCTTAACTTGATCTTGAGTTTTCACATATTTGAGCTCTACATCCTTTTTTGGAATGCAATTTTTGATGAAATGATACGTTGTATCAATGAGTTTACTTCAATCATGGAATAACAAGTTCTTTGCAAGAGCTTGGGCTGACTTGTTAAAGCAAATTCTTGTAGCCTCTTTTTGAAGCAAGTAAAGCTTCTTCAATAATTTTCTAAGCCAGAGCATGTAGCATGAAGTTACTACAGCATATTCAGATTCACAAGTTGATAGTGTAACAATAGATTGCCTTTTAGAACTCTATGTGATAGCACAATCTCCTATGAAAAATACAAATCTAGTGGTGTTTTTTTCTATCATTGATATCTTTGCCAAAATCACTATTGTAAACACCCTATTTTGTCTAGCTATCATCCAAGGCATCAAAGGTCAGCATTCAAGGCATCATTAGGGCCATTTGGATGAGTATGGGTTTTTTATCCATTATTGTTAGCTAAGTTAAGGTGTCTAGGGATCCAAAGGTACTTAAAATCCATATTTACATGAGTAAGTATCGATATATAACCTTTAGGTATCGATACAAGGCCTCCATGTCATCAAAGTCCAAAACCCGCTGTTGATATTGATATAGGAGGCCATGTATCGATACAATGTCTTTTGCTATTGATATGCTAAGCTTTGCATCAATATAAAGTTATGTCTAGCTAAAATCGTGATTTTCAGCTTACCAACATCGATACAAGGAGTGATGGTATCGATACAAAATGCTTTGTATTAATACCATTTTTAGTGTATCTATACATTTTGGGTTTTTTGCCTAGTCGTATCAATACAAAACACATAGTATCTATACTTAAGGCTATTTTGCCTTAACATTGAAACATGAATTTAGTCATAATTCTGGCCACAAAAATCATTTAATCTCAAACATAACTTCCTAAAAATCAGATGGATTTCATTTTTGGGCTTTAAACATTGGATCATAACATTTTTGGATGGTCCATTAAGCTTGTTACAAAGGTATTTCATGCTATAATGTGGATTAATCACGGGCAAGCCAGACTTTGCTCATTATGTCAACTTATGCATAGTTTGTTTTCGCCATTAAAGATGTACATCGAACAATGAAAGGCTCTTTGGTATAGTGAGTCACCATATTTTACACTCTAAATGTCCTAAATACCTACCCATTGTTAGGTTTTTGATGGCTAAAATTAAATCCTACATGAGATACATTACGTGCTCAATAATATTAGGAGGAGAAATATTTTACATTAGACACACTTTAAAAATTTTTTTCATTCCCCTAGGTTTCCTCCAACCCCTCCAAAAACCCTTTAAAAACCCTCAATTACATCTATTCTTTCTGTTAAAACTCCCTTCCATTGACATTACAACCATCAAGCTTGTTCTTGACCATCTTTTTTTACTGATTCAAAGTAAAGGAAGAAAATGAGCGGTAAGTGCAAAGTCTTGACTACTCAACATCACTAATAAGTTTTCAAGTTTTTGGGGTATACTTCTTGTTTATTTATTTATTTAGTTACTTGTTTCTTACATTTTCATCATTGTAATGAGTTTTAATATGCTAATCTTGACCTTCTTTTAGGATTTTCATGCATAGTGTGGCCTTAGTTATGATAGACTTAGGATTTTTTGTGCTTGGTTGACCCCTTATACCATGTTTTCTTATATTCATGTGCTTGATTCATCTTGGAAACATTTTTAATGCTATCTTGAAAACTCTAGCAAGCTTTTCTTCTTTGTTTAAGCATGTTCACATTATTTCCATGGCATGATTCGTGATGCCATTCATGAAACTAACATTTTCATGCACCTTTATACTCATCTTTTTATATTTTTGTCATTATTTTCATGTTTAAATGTCATTTTTTATTTGTTTAAACATGCTTTCCATGTCTATCTCCATGAATGTCATAGTTAATTCATCATGTGTTTGTCAAAATGCTTGTTTGGTGCTTGTCAAAAAATTTATCTTTCAAAACCTCCTAAGTTAAGGCCATCTTAACTTCAAGAAACAGAGATTAACATGGAGTTAATATCTTCTCTGTCCTCCAACCTTAGGAAAAAATTAAACTCTTCATGTCTAGATTTAAGGTTAAATAAGGGTAAACATTATGATTTTTCAAAATAAAAAAGGTCTCTTAAATTATCCCAACTTGTTGGTGCCTTGGTCTTGTTGTCTAAAGTCCCTTACTAATGGTAATGGTTAATGGGCTATTCCAGTATCCCAAACTGCTCCAGGATTATTTCAATGACCTTGTGAAGCCACTGTCATTGACCCTTCTCTTGTCATGGACATTCAAATGTCTTTAACCCAAGTCTAGTTTTAGGAAACTTGAAAAATAAAAAATTTCCCCTATTACATGTTGGCAACACTATGGTTATTATTTGAAAAATCATTTTCTAACCTTAAACAAATTTTCACAAATTTTTTGATATTTTTTCCTTAAAGGTCATCAAATTAACTTTTTAACAGTATGTTGTTTGCCCTTAGATCACTTTGGATGAGGGAGTTACTATTTTTTCAAATCAATGTTGTTTGAAACCCTTGTAATTAGTGATTTACATTCTGTTTAAACCATATCGGTCTATAAGATGATAGTTTTGGATTTTTCAAATATTTTTCCTGAAAATTTCATTAAATCCCCTTTCCCAAAATGTTATCATTTTGATTTAATGATTTTTAATAAGTTTATAATGATTTTTCAAAGTTTGCTACACCACTTCCTTCGTATATGTTGCTAGTGGCAAATAAATCCCAGATTCAAAATTATTTCCACCCTAAAAAGTAATTTTTAAGGATTTTTATAATATTTTTATATTGATCCTCATTAAGTTATCTTTCCAATGGTACCTCACTTGACCCCTAACTCATTTAGATCAGCCTAAAATGAAATTAGAAAGAGGACTGGCTTGAAGCTATCCCTTGTTTCAACATTTTTCATAATTAATTGATTTTATCAAAAATACCCCTCTGAGGCATTTGAATGCCTCTAAGTAAGTCTGACCCACCTTAACTAAGTCTAAAGGTGTGCGTCAACTTCTTTTAAGCTCAGATGAAGGCACAACCACCTTTTCAAATCTAGTATATTTTTATTTTTGTTAGTTCTTACATTTTTAATTAAAAAATTACTGGTTTTGTCAAGAAACATAAAAAATATCATTTTTTATCAAAGAAATAGTCAATTTTTGTCAATTTAAATTTTCCAATCCTATTTTTTTAAGACATTATAAAAAATCAAGTTTTCTTTCTCCTAGATTTTCTTTGGGCTTTTCAAAATTCAAACCCAGTTTCAGGCCTTAATCAACTAATGGATCCAAATGTGTCTAAAGATTGTTAAATTGGTTATTTCTAGGCAATCGATGATAATTACAAGATACATTTTGATTATCCCTTCTTTTTCCTTTTTTATGTGATTTATTTTATACCATATTATCTCATCATTTCATTTTAAAAACATGTTTCTCTTTGTTATGTTTACTTCACATTCATATTTTCAAATCCTTTTCAAAGATCATGAAGGGAATGTTTCGTGTCAATATCCATCCTGTGCTCTATATGAAATATCCTATTTTAACAATTAAATTTGGAACTTATTCTTTCAAAAAATCTCCATGTTTTTCGCTTCTTCAGGATGCATATTGGAGTAAAATTTTCCTTAAAAACTCAAATTTATTAGTTATACAAATTCATGCATACTAGGGGGATTATATCAAAATAATGACAATTTAAAATCATGGTAACTGAAACTAAGTTAAGAAATGACTTGAAGGTAAACTTGGCAATTCATGCATTAGTGTCATATTTATATAATTTGCTGTGTCATTGTGTTCAAGGTTATATCAATTTTGGTTCATTTATAATTATATTATGTAGATTTTCAGAATGTATTCGTGTTATGTCTTGTCATTTTTTTGACTTTAGGTATGTTATATCCATGTAATCGTGTCAAATATTGCTAGTTTTGCTGGAAGGCATTGATTTTGGCATTTGGGAAAGGTTGATATTTCCTTACCTATAACCAAATTTTGAACCCAATCAATGAATCTCTGGACCACACAGACCATGAAATTGACATTTCAAGTTTCATGACTCAGAATATTAGTTTCAATAGGCATTTGATTGAGCCTAGCCCAAATGATCAGTAGTGACTCTAATCATTGGCAACTTCGTGATGACTATCCAAGGCCATTGGATGAGCAATTTATTTAGGTCCCCCTCATGATCATGAGTTAAGAATCCATACTTTCTTGCTCCTATTACATCAAAAAATGAAGAATCCTAGTCAAGAAGACATTTTTTTGTTAAAAAAAAATATTATTTTAGGTTATGGATACATCTTTCCTGATAACAGGGTGGCATGGTGCCGATAACTATCATAAAATCTAACAAGCTTAAACTTATTAGATGATGAATAAATTAGTCCAAAACTAATTTTACCTTTAAGGTAATGAAGTATTCTTGCAACAAATTTCATATGCACGAAGGTAAGAGCTTCCATGAAACAATTCACTATTCCAACAACAAAGAGAATATCAAGCTTTGCACATGTCAAATATCTCAAGCTTCTCATGGCAATTTTAAAAATGTGGGATCTTTTTTCTTTCCATTATCCAACTTTGATAGTTTTATCTTACTCTCTATGGGTGTGTTCATAGGATTCCAATCAAGTATTTTGAATTTTTTTTAATACCTCAATTTCATAGCTTTTCTGTGAGACAAAATGACATTATCCATTTGGTTCACCTTTAAACCCAAGTAGTGAGACATAAGGCATATATTTGTCAACTTAAATTCATAAAACATTGCTCTTTTGAAATCTTCAAACAATTTTGGGTTGTTGCCGATTAAGGCAAGGTCATCCATATAATGACAAATAAGAAATATATCACATTATAAAATGCTTTAACATAAAGATCATACTTATGTTGACAGTGAACAAATCCCTTATCTTAGAAATACTTGTCACTGCTATTATTCCATGCCATTGGTATTGGTGTTTGTTTTAGGTCATACAACTCTTTTTTTTAACTTTTAAGACTTTTCTTCTTGGCCTTCGATGACAAAACCCATTGGTTGTTCAACATCACTTCTTCATCAAGTTAGCCAAGTAAGTAGGTCAATTTCACATGTGAGCAATCAGTGCAAATACCTTTTCATAATCTACTTTATTTTTTGTTTGTAGCCTTTGGCAATAAGTCTTGCTTTATATTTCTCCACTTTTTCTTTAGCATTCTTCTATCATTGTACACCCATTTAACTCTATTTGTTTCAAGACCCTTGGGAAAAGCTGATAACTCCCACATGTTGTTCTTTTCTATGGCTTTGATCTTTTCCTTCATAGCTTGTCTCCATTTTTGTCTCTGATGGCGTCATAAAAATTCAAAGATTAATTATCAATAAGCAGATAAAACAAATCACTTATAGGTTCAATTTCATCATGTGATTCTTGAATGCTTTTCATTTTTTCTTGGCCTTTCACTTAAACTCTCTTCAATAGATGATTAGACTTCATTAGTTGTAGAAGTTAGTGATATTGGTGGAGTAGAATAATCATTTCGTGCCATGGCCTTTTAGTCATTTTAAAGTATGGAAAGAAATTATAGGTGTTTTTTCTTGATCCTTCTACTTACAACAATCTTGCCATTGGTTATGTAGTATAACTTATAGCCTTTGAAATTAGGATCACAGCTGATTAAGACATGCTTGACACTTTGATTATCAAGGTTAGATCTTTCTTGGTCAGGTAAATGAGCTTATGCAATGCTTCCAAACACTTTTAAATGATCAACACTAGGTTTTATCCCACTTTATGCTTCTTAGGGAGTTTTGCCTTTGACATTTTTTATTAAAGAATGGTTGGACAAATAAATTGCACATGCAGCACTTTTAGCCCAAAATTCGTTAGGCATATTTTTAGCTTTCAACATTCATTTAGCTATATTAAGAATGGTACCATTTTTCTCTTTGCAACATCATTTTGTTTTGGCATTTGGAAATTGTTAGAGGGTAGTGAATTCCATGTCATTCACAAAATTTATTAAATTCTTTGATGTGAATTCGCCTCTTCTATAAGATCTTAAAGATTTAATTGCATAGCCACTTTTTTTTTCTACAATAGCTTTGAGATTTTTAAACAAATGTTTCAGATTTTTGCTTCAAGAAATAAACCCAAGTCTTTCTACTCTATTTATCAATAAAAAGTAAAAAATATTTATTTTTACCAAATGAAGCTGGTAATTGATTCACACACATCAACATAAACAAGTTGGAGAGGCCTTATTACTCTTGAATTAGCTTTTTTGGGAATTTTTTTTTAATTTTTTTGCATGCTTGCTGAGATGACAAGCTCACATGATTGATTAGGATGGTTAATTTAGGGCATAATCCTTAACATCTTCTCATCTCCTAGCTTTATGTGGGCTAAAGTTTAAATGACCAATTCTCATATGCCAATACCATGCTTTATCATTCATCTCTTCAAGCACTTTGCTTTAGTGGTTTTAAGATTCAACAAGAACATTCTATTCTTTGACATAAACGTTTTTGTAATCAACTTTGTATTTAGATCTTTAAGCCATAAACAGCCATATTTCATTTGTACTTTATATCTTTTTTCAAGGAGTTACCCTAAACTTAAGTATTGCTTTTTAATTTAGGTACATAATAAACATTGAAAATAAGCCTATGATTGCCATCTTTCAAGGAATTTAGAATTGTACCATTTCCTTAAATATGGACTTTTAAAGAGTCTCTAAAGGAAACATTACCATTCATGTTTTTATTGATTTTAAAAAAATTTTCTTTGTAGCCATAAATGTGATTGCTTGCTCCATTATCCAACTAGTACGAATTTAATCATCTTTCTCTTCCTTTTTAAGCATAAGCAACAAGATTGGCTCATCCTCTTCTTACATGCCACCAATAATATTAGCTTTTTCCTCCATATTATAAGTAGCACTATGGCATTTTGAAGAATTATGACCATATTTGTCACAATTACAGCACTCAATATTAGATTTGTCATTCCTCTTTTCATTGCCTTTACCTCTTTCTCTACCTTTTCCATGACCTCTAATGTGTTGATGGGTTTTCTCATCATTATTAGTGTTATCACGGTTGCCTCTTCCTCTTCCACCTTGACCATGACCATATCTTTTTTGACTCTTTTTATCTCCTTCATCCTTAATAGAGGCTTTGGATTTTAGGACTTGCTTCAAAGGCTTTACATGCCTTCTTTTGATTTTTTCTTCATGAGCTTATCGAGAACCCTCCAATTGCGTAATCATCATGGTATCTAGATCCTTGGGCTCCTTAGTTAAATAAGTCACATAATAAAATTTTGGAGTCAAAGAACGAAGAGTTTTCTCTTCTATACATAAATGTCTTCCATATTATCTCCAGATCTCTTTAATTAGTTTATAATAGTCTTTACCCTTGAACAATAATCCAAAATAAGTTTGAACTCCTTTATACACAAAGCTTCAAGTCACCTTTTAAGGTTTGGAGTTGAATCATCTTCACCTTATCAACTTTTTGAAGAAAGCTTTGCAAAATCTCCTAAGCATCCTTTGGGGTAGTAATGTTGACTACTTTCAAAAATGTTAATTCATCCTACCCTTGATGGATGAGGGTAAAGGCTTGTTGATCTTTCTTCCCTATCTTTACTGAAGCATTCTTCTCAATTTGAGATAAATGCCTTATTTTTAGGAGAGCAATAACTTTTTTCTATAATCTCCCACATATCTTAGGATCCAAGTAATGCTTTCATGCAAAGACACCTATTCTCACAATTCTTTTTTGTAAGGTGAAGAAATTAGAATGAAAATAAACCATTGCTTGCCATTTCTTGAGGCCAAGTAAACTGACTCTAAAACCACTTTAGAGGAAAATGAGGGAGAGGAGTCTTTAAAATGGAAGAGGATTTGTTGAGTTAAATTGATTAAGTGATTTCATTCACTGCCAAAAGGGTATGCATAAGTGTACTAGGTGACTTGTTACATGAACCCTATTAAAAACCTATACATCTACCATAATTAATCCCATATATATTCCTATTCCTTACATGAATTACATTAAATTGATGCATTTCCCTAATCCATGTACATACATATCCGATACACCAAGATAGTTGAACTTAGACATTATTGAAATATTAAATTATTATTTTCAACATGTAGGTTATGGTAATTTTTGAGCACGCATCATACAAAAGTATTCTCTAGCTCTTCACCATCCATTATCTTTGCTTTTCTTATGTTTTAATTTGATGTTTACTTGTAGAGAATTTCAGATTTACCTATTCAACATGAATACATTTAATTTTTTATTATAAATTATTTTGCATATTTGGATGATTGAACCTCTAAACCTATGGCTATATTCATTCAATATATGATGAGAATAGATATTTCAAAACAAAATGAAAAGTGGAAATGACATAAATTCCAGTTACTCCATGCAAAAAGACAAACCTAGATTATACTTAAAAAAACTAATTGTCAAACAAAATCCAAAAGGAAGATAGCATAAACTACTTGTCGTCATCACCATCAGCATATTATGCTCATAGAAACTAAACAATGGATGTGATTGTTGATTTTTGATCATCTGCGCATGCTACATAACTAGAGAAGAGCGAAGAAAGAAGCATGAGGGAAAGTGCTAAACATTTTTGCGTGTTAAACCTATACCATAACAATGCTATTTAAGAGCATCAAGAAACCCTTGAAGCAGGCAGATACTATTAGTTTCTAGTAGTAAATGAACTTGTAATAACCCCACAGAGTTGATGCATAGCCAAAATGTTATTTACTGCAAACTACAATCACTCACTGTTTCAATCATTGAAAATTGAGAATAAAAATCTTACTGTAAAATAAACCTCTAAGGAAGAAGCACTAATGGTTTATTGAAACCAATTGCCAATGTTAGCCATAAAACACTGCTGCTTGAATAGATGATACATAGATAGTGAAATTGGAGAAAACCCTTTGTCATTTTTCTCTTTACCTTGCTTTCAAAAATTAACATCAGTCAGGTGTTATTACTAGTGTGAGCTATTTGTACCTTCTAATAAAAATTCTTGGTTTGTTGGTCGATATTAGTTCAAGTCAAAAGGGACTAGTGATTAAAATTAATTTGAAGGCATGTATATTTTTTGTTCAAAAAATAAAAGAAAAATAATTCTTGAAAAAAACATAATAAGCATATGAGAACTTTAGTTCAGAGCTGCAATCAACTAAATGCCTACACCTTACCAAATTTTAGATTTGCAATATGTAATACTACTTAACTTTTAAGCAATGAAAATTTTCTCCTATAATAACCATTCTGTCACATAATTTTGAAGACAAATGCAGATAAAATTTTTAAACATTGATATTAATCTCAATAAGATTTGGCTTTCATGACTATCATATAAATTAAATTTATTTCTTGAGAACAATATTGTACATTTGAATTTTAACATGTAAATTTTTAGTTGTTAAAATAAAATCAATCATACGATTTTTTAACTATTCACAAGCCAAACTCAAGATAAAGTGCAACTTAACCTTGCACGTGCAACTTGGTTTTAGTATTCCCTAACATCCATCTCATGCTCTTGAGTCTAGGCATAAAATAAACCATTTACAAAATTTGTCTTCTATAAGGTAAAACAAGAAGTAGCAAAAGCATACTAAAACTAAAATAATATTGAAGACAAAGATAAAAAAAAGCTAAAACATTATCTTTTTGCTAGGCTGTTAAAGAGAGAAAGGAAAAGGAATAAAGAACAAGTTTGGAGAGAAATAAAAGAACCACATAAAAAAAAGAAAAGAAAACAAAAGATAGCTTGATGTCCAAATTAGTGAAGCAATACAATACAATAGTTAAAAACATAAAAAAATATAGCAAATCAATTTAGGGTTATAGGTTATGCTTTTTCATTATGAAAATTTAAGTAGACAATAAGAAAAATGAGACCAAGTGGATTTTGGAGATACGTTTAGAAAAGATTTGGCATCATTGATTCAAAACATATAAAGTAAAAAAGGAGGACATTCAGGATATATCTCATAATTATCCTTAATTATTGAGAAATAACTAAAAAATAACAATTTTTAGACGTGTTTAGACTCATTGGTCGCATAAGCGTCAAAATTGAGGTTTTGGTTGAAAATTCGGGATGCTCCGGAAGAGAGAAAATTTTAGATTTTGAGTGAAATTTTAAAAAATAAGGTTGAAGTATCTCTTTGAAAAATAGAGTTGGTGTATCCCTATAAATAAAAATTTTGGTAATTTTTAGAGGTTGGAATACTTTTGGATATTTTTGGTGAAAAGGTAGATTTAAAATTTAAAACTGATGATTTAAATAAAAGACAAAATTAATTTTTGGAAAGTGTTTGGGCCATGATCTGAGCTTAGTAGGACTATTGTTCTGACATGGCTCCATCAAGGAATGAATAAGATTTATTCCAAGGCATTTGAATGCCTTGAAAATTTTAATTACTGCTAAAAATAGGGGACAACATCATGCTATTTGCCTTCTCAAATTTATTTCGAATTGATCCGAAGGTTTTGGAAGGAAAACAAGATACCTTTGAAAGGGTAACTTAAGGAAGATTAATATAAAAATATTCTTAAAATCCTAAAAGGTATTTTTCTAGGTGGAATTAATTTTTGAATTTAGGTTCAATTCAACATTGATAGCAAGTATAAGGGAAAAGGTGCAATGAACTTTGAAAAATTTTTTTGGACTCATTCGAAATTGTTAAATTACAAATGATACCTTTCTAGAAAGGGAATTTCATGAAATGTTTATGGAATATATTTAGAAAATCCACAAAAATCATTTGATGGGCTAAAATAGCCCAAACAAAATATGAATTGTTGATTTTAGGAGTTGCAAACAAAAAAGTTCAAAAAATTACAACTCTTTTATTTGAGCACAGCTTAGGGCAAATGAATACATTTATAAAGGTAATTTGATTACTTTTAAAGGAAAAATTCTAGAATACTTTAGAAAAATTGTTGAAGGTTCAAAAATAGTTTTTCAAGTCAAGATCATAGTGCCGCCAATGCTAAAATAAGGGAATTTTTTAGATTTGACTATCCTACTTACATATTGATCTCTGAAACACTCAAATGTCTATGATCCTAGGGTTCATGGTAGTGGAATAACGGATCTATCCAAATCCTAGAGAGTAGGTCAGTGAATAGCTATTATCCCTACCATTTGGTTAACACAATAAATTTTGGAAACAAGACATTGTATAAAATAATTTGTAAAATAGAGTTTTTTGAAAGTTGGAAGAAAGTTTCTATTTGGCCTTTTTAGGCCTTGAATCTAAGCATAAATACCTTAATATTACCTTAAATCAATACTTAATTTTTAAATACCTAGAACAAGGTGAAAAAATTCCACTTGATTTAGGAGTTTTAATTAGGTCAAAACTTTTCCATCTTAAAGCCAACTAGGAGTTGGTTTGAGGCAATATATAAAGATATGAGGAGTTAGAAAAGTGTTTGATCAATTTTTGAAAAAATATTTTAAAGGTTACAAAATATTTTCTCAGTGTTTTTATTCTGCTTGCCACTAATATTGCATCACCTCTTTAGTTTGATTCTTGCTTTTTGCATAATCTTCATCCTTTTCTTGTTCTTGGTTCTTGGTTGTAAAAAGCAAGAAAAACTACCTTTTGGTTGAGGCTTAACAAGCCCTTTAGCTAGCACTAGAGAACCACCCAACCTTGAAAAGGTTTTAACAAACACTTGCATGGATAATCGTGAGAGGGACGGCACTTGTGTTGCTCATGATCTTAGAGATCTTTTTTAGGAAGTCATAGCTACCACCTCAATCCTTTGGTTGATTTTTGTTTTAGATCTTGACATCTAAAATTAAGGTAACCTCTAAAGATTTGTATGTTTAAATCTTATAGAAAAATTTGATGGCTTACTACATATCTGCTATGTTTTTCTTATCATTATATTGATTTTTGAAATCTAATGCATGTATGAGGTCAGGCTTTACTAGGATCGCATCCTTGCATCTAAACTGTCTTAAATACCATGCACTATTGTCATCATTCCCCTGTTTATGCATTTTTTTCATGAAAAATACCATGATTATGGCAACATCACCATGCATGTTAGTGTACTTATGTATGTTTATTTTGATGGGCTATTTTATCTTTAAAATCACCTATGACATGCATTCTACGTTAATTTCATAAGTTATTATCATTGATGCACATTTCCATGCACTTTTCATTAATATATTATGATTATGGCAACATCATCATGCATATATGTAACTCTAAGTAAGCTTATGATAATATGGTGTTTTCAGAGTAAAAGATCATGTATTATACCATGCTTGTATGTTTATTGGTTAAACAAATGTTTATGGGTGCATTGTGATGATAGAAACTTTTAAAGACCATTTTTGCATTTTTTTATAATATTTTCATGCATATTAACGGTTACTATGTCATTTCATGCATTTAGGCACATTTAAGTTATTTATGTGATTTAGAAATTATTATATCATTTTAGAGATGTTAGAGTTTGAATAATTTAGGACCATTTATGCAATTTCATGCATCTTAGGGTCATTTTACTAAATTTTCTTGATTTAGGACCATTTATACAATTCCATGCATCTTAAGGTCATTTTAGTAATTTGTATGATTTAAACCACTTATGTGATTTCATGCATCTTAGGGTCATTTTAGTAATTTGCCATGTTATAGGACTTATATGTCATGTCATGCATTTTAATGACATTTATGTCACTGCCCATGATCTAGGGACTTAAATGTTTTGTGAATTTTGATGTCATTTAAGTCATTTTCTATGGCACAAAGACTTTTATGTCATTTTAGGTATTTAATGTCATTTACATTATTTTCCATGATCTAAGGACTTAAATGTAATTTTATGAATCTTAATGCCTATTGTAACTGGCCCCTAGGAAATCCTTGCAGAGTGGGAAGCATGCACTATTTTAATATTTGAGGAAAGTGATAAAATTCTCAACAAAAAAGTGTCTTAGTGATCAGTACTCTTTCCTTTTAATATGGGAGACTGTAGAACGAATTGCTCATCTAACTATTCTCGAATGACCACTATGAAGTAGCCAAGAATTAGAGTCACCACTGACCAATTAGGCTATGCATGATCAAACGCCTATTGAAATTGACATTCCAAAACTTAAGATAACGATTCGAAGGTCTACACAATTTAGAGATTCGTTGGTTGGGTTCGAAAGTTGGTTATGCGCAAAAAAGTACTAACATCCCTATGATTCCTAGAATATTTATCTTCTAGATATGTCTTACATTGATTTTGATTTCCTTGATTTTGACTTTTAATTTTTTGGATATAATCTGCTATTATGCATGAATTTGCATAAATTGTTTGGATATAGTCTTCATGAAAAGTTTGAATCTCAAATGCACCCCGGAGAGGAAGGAACATAGAGATTTTTGACTAAAAATGATCTTTAGGTTTAGCTTTAAAAATTGGATATTTCGTATCAAGCATTGGAGTGATAGCATAATGAAACATTACCTTATGATTTTGAAAACAATTTGCAAATATGAATGCAAAATGGACACCAAAAGGCAATGTGTTAGTAAGGCATAAGAAAGATAAAATAAACTTACATAAAATAAATCACACAAAAGAGGGAAAGGTAAGGACCGATCACAATATATCTCTTGATTGTTATTAGTTATCTAGAAATAACCAAACCAACAATCTTTGAGACACATTTTATTCAAAGATTAACTAAGGCTTGAAAAATGAGTTTGACATAAAAATTAGAGAAATATAGGAGAAGAAAAAGTTTAGCTTATATTTCTAAATTAGAATTTATTTTTAGAATTTTCTCGCTTCCAAAATACTGAGTTTTCTACTTTATAAATTTTTTGGAAGAATTTTTCTAAGTTTAAAATTTTTAAAATTGTTTAAATACTTTCATTAAATTCATAGAAATTCAGTTTTTGGAACTCTAACTTATTTTATAGGTTTTCCATATTTTTCAAATATCATTTTTCTTCCATAAGGAATTTTCTCTTTAAGTTTTACAAGTTTAGAACATTTTAATTATCTTTTTCCTACATAGAAAACTTCTCAAAAATCCCTTTCAGAGTTAAACATTTGGAACTTTTATAAGAAAATTTTATTATTTTTATTTTTATTTTTAGGCCAAATAACTTTAATGAGCTTAAAACTTGCAAAATTTTGCTAATAGGCTTGATAAGCGCATTTATTTCTCAACAAATCCAACAAGCTTGCGAAGCCCACTCTTGACTTTCTATCAAGCCCATTTCATTCTTTATAGGCTCAAGAAGCTTAATTTTTATTATTCCAACAAGCCTATTTTACTTTTTCAATAAGGCCCAATTAAGTCCATTTTGATTTTTCAATAGAGCTCAATAATTTTTTCTCTCTCCGAAGCTTTTATTAATTCTTTTGAATCTAAAAGTTTTATATGGATATTTAGTTAGGCCTTTTACGTGCTTAAATTCATAATTAAATTTGTCAATTTATAATTTATAATTTTATATAATTTAGTCCTTCCACTTCCATTTTTCTCATTCTTTCCATAAAATTTGCAACTATAATTTTATTTATTCATACATTTTAAAAAATCTATAAATAATTTATTCAATTTTAAAATTTAATAGTTTAATTATACCAGAATTAATTTAATCAGGATTAAATATTATCATTAAGGTTAATATATCTAAATAATTAAAAAGCCTAATATTAAGCTCCATGACTCATCATAATGAGTCAGTTTATAAAAAAAGCAAAGAATGTAAAAAAGATATAATTAACCAAAATATAATAAAATAATAACAAATAAGAAAAAATGAATAGCCATTCGGCCAAGAGGGAATTTATCCCTTTTGGTCGAACTCCCTCTTATAGATAGGGGGAGGAAGTTTCACGAATAGTTTAATGGCCTCCATGGCAAAATTTGGCATTTTTTCTCAAGAACTTTTAGGTTTTTCAAAATTTCAAGGTAATTTCACTTGAAAAACTTTGATTTTTGTTCATTTCAAACATTTTTTTCCCTTTTAGTGTGCTTCATGATCACTTGTGCTAGTAGATTTTTTTTATCTTTACTGAAAGGCCAAGTGTTGAAAGCCATGAGCTATTTCTTAATTTAGTTGTTAAATTTGATTTTTTTCTTAAAAAAATTTGATTTTCATCAAGAAGACATATTTATATTGATACTTGGTGTAATTTATCATTTAGATATGTTTACGATTATATTGTTTTCCTCGGTATTTCTATGTGGATACTTGATAAATTTGTTGACATGTTTATTTTTCATGATTTTATATATATTGAAGATGATGTGAGCTTGGTAGAAATTAAGATATATGTTGATCATTCATGTGTAAATGTTGAAAAATTTTTTCTTGATTGTTGATGATGATTGTGGCATTTGATGAAATTTTATTTCTTGTTTTTGTGATATTTTGGGTTATTATGTAAAGTTTGAAAATTGCAAGGGCTTACAAATAATTTTCCCAAAAATTTTAAGGCATTTTGGATTGTTATATCCAAGTTGGTCAAATCATTTATGTGTGATTTGGTAATTTTTTTTTGAATTTTTTGTGTTATTTTGTAATTATGGAAATTCTAAGGACTAAATTCCAAAAATTGGAAAACTCTTTCTAAGGCCGTCCAAGCTTGGCCGAATGCTCTATAAACCTTTAGGGGTGTCTTTCATGCATTTTTAATCTATTTGAATGCATTTCATACATTAATCCATCAAAGACATTTTTATAACTTTAAAAAGTTTAGGGACTTATTTGTCAAAAGGTGGAAAAACTATATCAAGGCCAAATGTGTTTGGCTGAATGCTTTAGGTTTTGATTTTGATGTGTTTGATATTTGATTTTTATTTTATTTCATGTAAACACGAGATTGTAAGTTAGAAAAGTTAGGAGTTCATTTGGTGAAACCTTGTTTACATAGTCATTTCTCATATCAAATTATTCATTTAAGGTATTTTGGTTATTTCAAGAGTATTTTTATCATTTTTAGCCATTTTAGGGTTAAAATGTAATTTTGAAAAATTTAAGGACTTAGTTTTGATTTTTGCATTTTAAGTCATGTTTGACGTATGAGTTACCCATTTAGAGTATAATTATCATTTCATATATTTTTTAGTCTTTTAAGGTTACCGAGATACTTCTATATCAAAGGTAAAACTTAAGGCCATTTTAATAACCAAGTCGTTTATAATCACCAAGATACTTCTATGTTGAAGGTGCATAATAGGGTAAGCTTATCTTTTTATGAAGTTATCAAGTCCCTTAGGTTTATCAAGATGCTTTCATGATGAAGGTAGTCCTTAGAGGCATTCTAGTAATCTAAATTAAAATCAAGTCCTATGTGATCACCAGGATACTTTCATATCAAAGGTACGCATTAGGGATAGGTTCATCCTTTCATATTGTTTTCTAGCATTTTAGGGTTACTGAGATATTTTCAGGTCAAAGATATACTTTGAGACATTTTTAGTAATTTTACCTTAGAAGTAAGTCCTTTAGGGTCACCAAGATACTTCCATGTTGAAGGTATAATTTAGGGGACATTTTGCTCTCTTCGACCAAATTGAAGCTTAGGATAAGTTTTTTTTTTTTATTATTTTTGATAAAATGTCAATTTTTAAGGGGACATTTGGTCTCTTCGACCAAATTTAGGCTTAGGATAAGTTTTTTATTTACTATTTTTGATAAAATCAAAATTTTTAAAATTTAAAGTAATGTCTCTGAGTTAAAGTAACATGTTGAATTTTTCCCAATATATGGAAGGGGACTTGCATATTATTTTAATAACGAGATATCTTTTTAAAAATAAGAAAATTAAGATTTTTCACATTTTATAAAAATAAAACTTTCATATTTCTTCGACCCTCCAGTAGGGTGTGGAAGATATTTTGATTTTTTAAACCTTTCACAATCCTCCAACTCTTTGGTAGGATGCGGAAGATAATGATAAAACCATTTGTGTTCCTTTGATGGGTACAAAAGATATTTGGTTTTAAAAAATCATCAACTCCAGCAGATGACTAATCTTACCTAGCCAAACTATTTTGGTAGTAACTCCTAGAAAAATGGTCGTTTCATGATAACTATTTAGGGTTAAGTGGAATGAGTAATTTATCTCGACAATTTAATCCCCAAAAATAAAAAAATAATAATGTTGTGGCCCTAAAAATAAAAAATAATGATATATAGATATATACAGGAGCAAGAAGTACACTTACCTTTTAAGTCCGGTTGGTCAGGATTTGTATCTAGGCCTTATTGCGACATCTTGGTGACTCCACCGGGACCGCTTAAGTGTCAAGCCTAAAATTAATTATGTGTTGACTAAATTTTAACTAATTTGATCTCAATTAGTATAAAAAATATAAGATCATTAGTTGGGCTCGCTATTCTCTTGACGTGCTACCAAGACCACTCTCTTCTCTTTTGTTCACCAGAAAGGGGCCATTGAGGGATAGGAAGCAAGGGGAATGGGGCAAGAAATTAAATTTCAATCAAAAGACTTTCCGGTTTACTTATAACTTTGTCTTGTATAAACAAGACTTCTTTATCTTTCTCTTACTGAAAGCTAGTTACTTTGGCTTTATTGCTTTCACTCCAAAGGTGGCAGAAAACTACGAAAAAACCCGGGTCTTTGGTCCAACGGAGAATAAACCCGAGTAACTGGATGAGGATGTGGAATAAAATGACTCTTCTCCAGTTGCGAAGATTGTAGAGGTTGATTCTGGTCTGGAGCCAACAAACGGATCAGAGGTGAGCAGGGACCCAGCGTTATGGCAATAAACTGACACAACCCTAATAACGATCCAAGGCTTTCGTGCTAAAGGACAGTCAGTAATGGAAGAAAGTTCTAAAGGTAAGACTCCGTCTCTGAAAGAGACCAGAGCAAGTAGAGTGACTTTTGAGAAGCCACCAGAAGAAATGACCAAGCATCTGAGGCCTTTATACATCAGAGCTCACATCGATGGAAAGCCAGTGTCTAATGTCTTGGTGGACAATGTTTCCGCAATGAATATACTGCCACTCAGAATGGTACGGAGGTTGTCCAAGTCCAAGCAAGATTTGATCCCTTCCGAAGTCTCAGTTACCAGCTTCGATGATGGCGTGTCTCAAACAAAAGGGCTCATTTCGGTGGATCTAACAATGGGTAAGACCACTAAAGTCAGCGCCTTCCTTGTGGTAGATGGAACAGCGGGGCCTGTCTTTTGACCAAATGCAGTGGTGGTCCTTATGAGCACTTCCCTCCCGTACTAACACGAGAGGAATGGAAGTTTTTTGTAAGTGAGAGAGAACAGCTTACAGGAGATTATGTCTCAAATAAGGGTTCGCTAGCACTGGACTTTCTTCGAGGTCAAGTTGTTAGCGTACAAGTGCGACGCTAAAGAAGTTGCCATCAGGAGCGACGTGGGGTTAAAATACCTCACATCAAAAATGGCGGCAGCAGAGAAGCTGATATACTTGAAGAAGAAAGACTCCGCTAAGTACAAGGCTAGCAAGAATGCCCAAGGAAAAGGGGGCGAGAGAAGGAAAAGTAAGACAGTGGTGACAAGGATAGCTTAGGTCAGTCTTCCACCCATAAGCACCATCAGGAAAAAAAGAAAAGAAGGTAGGGACAAAAGCCACGTGAGCTTCATTCATTCCTATGCAATGGACCTCACTGGGAAAGGGAATAAAAAAGGCCATCCACTCTCTCACAGAAAAGCTAAGTGAGGAGGAGCCAAATGAGATTAACTTTGTTAACTACCTTTCTTACGAGGAGTCACATTGGGAGATCTAGACAGTTGATCAGTGCCATGGCCAAACAAATCTAAACCCAAGTCGGTGAGAAAGGGGCTCATCCATGTTAAAGTGGGAATCAATAGGAAGAAGACTCGGCCATCGTAAACAGGGATCCTACCCACAACTTTCTCTCAGTAGAGGAGGCAAAGACACTATAGCACCCCAATAAAGACAAAGCGAAGTGGGAGCTAGTGACGCACAAGAGCCTTGACATGATCTTGGATCACTAACCCGATCTTTCTTTCATGCAAGGCAAAATTTCCTTTGATCGAAGAGCGAGACTCACTGATCAAATGGACCAAGCCGGGTGGGATAGAGTTAGTGACTAGGGCCCAGACCCTTCCATACAAGACCGGCTGAAGGCGCTAAGACTCCTCTTTCGGAGCCAGATTGAGCAATGGCTACAAGTAAGCATCCGTACTTCTCTACGTAGGCCTAGTGTTTAGAGCTCAATTTCGCCTTTGAATCTTGGACCCATCACCCGCACTAGCTGGCCTTGCCAAAAACCTTGACTTGAGACTACGAGACTGAGGACTTCATCTCGAAAGAGCGATATCTTCCTCTGGGCGTCCGTCCAGTACTTCTCCAATTAGCATGTCTTAGGCACAACTAAGTAATAATAGACGAGTTGAATTTTAACCTTTCCTATAGGCGAGAAAGTCTTCCTCCAACAGAGGTTCCCTTCCACCCTCGCCCACGTAGGCTGCTTTGTCTTTCTTTAGGGAGAGAGGCCCCTACCCTTCTGTGTACAGCTACACCCAATTCCAGTCTAATAGCAGATCAAAGCAGCAAGGAAAAGGGCTAGCCTGCCGCCACCCCGTAAGAAGATAGCTTGCTCGTTCCAAGGTGGAATCACCGGTAGTCCTACTCCAATTGACGACTTGGGCTAATACCTAAAGAGCTGGGTCACCCGCACTACCTTTGGCCTTTCCTCTTTGGACTAAATTGCCCAAGGACTGAGAATGAAAAGGATAGCCCTAACCTAACCCCTATTGCAAGAATAGTGCTACTAAGTGAAGAAAGGTACCTCCACATTGATTGACTAAAGCAGGAAGAGCAGCCCTTATGACTGAAAGAACGAACCATGATGAATCTATCTTTGCTCACTCCATGAGATAATCTACTTTGTCTGATTGACTTCATTAGGGGATCCCTTTCATACTTAAGATCTTGATATACTGGCAGTTCAGTTCCTCTAGCATCGGATTGTGGGCATCTTTCTTGGTTTATATGGAAATTCTAGTCTATATTGTTCATATTTTTTGCTGACACTTTTTTCCCCTTAATATAAGCCCTGGAAGCCAATCGTTATGGCTTGTAAGGCATTATCATTTAATGCTATCGTGTATCAAACATTATATTTATTTAATGTTATGAAGGTATTTTTTTATCCATAAGATTTAACTGTATAATTATTATAAATATCTTATGTAGATAAAGCCCATGAAATTGACCTTGTAAGGGAGTTGCAAAAAGTTACAATTATGGGATCCCTGTGCATCAAAGTCATGTCTCTAAGAATGTTCATAGTCATCATATTATCAAGCCAAGGCATTAACAATGCACAATTACTAGCATGTGTAAGCCTTCATGCATAAGATACATGCAACTAATCTTATAACTTGAAGTACAAAGATACTTGGGGACATCATGTAGGCACTTTTTATGGTAACAAGTTCATTAAAGATTACTCAATATGAGAGTTCTATTTAGTATTTCGCTCAAGTGTCCATGAAAATACTCTCATGTGTCAGTATTGTATGTGATCCTTAGACTTGTGACATTAGGTCATCTCATATAAGGAATATCATATTTTGATTCCATCACAAATAGGTCTATAATAGATGGATGCTTATGGTAAGGTAGTTTGGGGTACAACATGAATCATATAGTTGATGAATGAGTGGTTTAGATAGGATTTATCACCCCAAGTGATCAAGGGAACATATCTCAAATGTACCTAGCCTGTGGTAACTTAAAGTCCTTGGCTAAGGCAATATTGATTTTGTAGTTAACAAATAGGGGTGGCATACTCATATAGAATTAGCTAAGAGTCGACACCGAACCATGCTCTTACTGCTTCAGAGATATATGATGAAGGATATTTATTATACTAAGATATTGAACACTAAAGGGCATGTTGAAACCATATTGACATTCCTTACATGTTGGGTGACCATGATACATCGATAAATGCCAATCTTGGTCTATAAATATAAAATATTCTTGATCAATCTATTTTATATTTATGGCCAATATGATAAAGGCCTAATAGGCCACACAGATAAGGGTGATTAGTAGAACTTAAATTAAGACTGGATTTCTATCTCTAATATGTGTAATGGCTACTTACATGCAATTTGAGGAAGTTTAAATATACCAAAGACAAAATTGTAATTTTTTTAGAAATTAAAATCTTAACCCTAGGCTATATAAACCTTTATTTGTCATCCTTCATAATTGAATGGAGGTTTTGAAATTCAATAAAGAGACCATTGAAAACCTAGATATAATTTTCCTAGAATATCTAAGGGAGTCGATGCAATCTTGGTATTTTTGGAGAAAATTTGTTTTCTTTATCTCATTTTCTTTCTTGAATCAAGGTCTTCAAGTGCAAGGGAAGATTTATTGTAATCTGAGCTATTAGCATGGTTCTTGGCAACAAAGTTTGTTCTTTGTTAAAGGTTTTCTGTGTCCTTTATATGAATAACTATTAGAGGTTGGATGGTCCCGTGTGTTTGATAATTAGGTCATGGAATTACTAAAAGTCTTTTCAAGATTGATGTTTGAATCTTGTTTAGATTTTTAGGTTTCCTGATCTTAAAGATTAGTTAAGATCACGCAAGATAATCCTATTTAAAGGTCTCAGATTATCTTCATTATTATGTTTCCACTACCATGTTTATAAGATATTTTATAAATTTTGTAATTTGACTACTTGCTGTCGTGAGATTTCCTACAAGTGGTATTTTACATCTCCTTGCATCGATTTGATTAAAGTTGTGTTTTAGTTGTTATTGATTAAAGATTTTGTTATTTTGATGCTATCTTGATTCATTCTTGAATTTAAAAATTAAAGAAAAATTGTTTCTTGCTGCTTTTTAAATTTCTAGAAAGCTAATTTATGTTTATTATTCAATTTTAATTAATTCAGATATGACTTTTGTTAATTAAATTTATATTGGAGTCATCAGTTAACAATTTGATGTTGACTAGTACTAGGTTGGCTCTATTTCAGTGTTTTGATAGGGTTGATTTTTAAGGCAGCCATTGCTGTGATCTTTTCCTTGTTTTTTCCACCTTAAAATTATCATGAAAACTTCATACTACTTGCAAGAAAAATCAAGTTAAATTAGAGTTTAAATGACAAATAAATTCTGGGCTAATACAAGTGCGCAGGTATCCTTGAAGCTTACTACTTCTTTTTTCTTAGATCTGGGTGAAGCATCAACGGCAGCAAGGATTTTATGGAAATTTTTGTATTTTTAGAGGTTTAGTGAGAGGAAGACAATAGGGTTTGAATTGGAGTAGGATGGCTCAGATAGCCATACACATAGGATAGAGTTTCAATTTGACTAGGATTTTTTTTTGAGATTTCACCAAAAATAGTCCCACTTGGATTAGGACACTTCTAGTTTTAATTTTCTTGAAATTTAAAATCTGATACGATCAAATTAAATTAAATTAAATTAAATTACAAAATAAGTAAAAATGCTAAAAGTTAGCATGATTGGTGCAATACACCTCGTGGGGAGGTTGATTTCAATAAAAAACTTTTACATATCATCAAACACCTAATTATCCAATAGTATTATTTTTCTTAAATTATTTAAGATATAAATTGGATAATATAATAAGCATAGAATTAAAATTCAATTCATTTGATTAATTGAAAAATATATTTAACATAAATGATTAAACCTATTTAAAATATGATTTATTCTAATATGATTAGAATAAGTGTTAATCATGTAAAAAAATTATTTTTCTAATTAAATTAAATATGAATAAGTTATTTAAGCATTAAAATATTGGTCACTTGAATTTAAAACAAATTTTTTTATATATTCATAATTGTTATGGATATATGGCATAATTATGGACTAGGCCCGATATGGTTGTATGGTTGATTATTTATGGATGTTTAAAATTTTTTAAATAGGATTTGCGAAACCTAGCTTGTCTCCATTTTCCTAGGGTTGTAAAATTCTTTTCTCACCTAAATCCCCGTGAATGTAACTTAAGGTTTCTTTATTGCAAATGTAATTGGATTACAAAAGTGTAAAATTAGGGTTAGGAAAAATTTTGTAACTCAATGATGGAGATCCAAGTGAAGGCCCCATGAAGTCCAGGAGATTGCAAAAAGCTTTTAAAGACTTTGTATGTAATCACTTAGGACTTGACCAAGCAATTTCCTTTGATGGCTCAAGGAGATTGCACTAGGTAATAGTCCATAAAGGTTTCTTTATTTCAAATGTAATTGGATTACAAAAGTGTAAAATTGAGGTTGGTTAGGAAAAATTTTGTAACTCAATGATGGAGATCCAAGTGAAGGCCCCATGAGGTCCAGGAGATTGCAAAAAGCTTTTAAAGACTTTGTATGTAATCACGTAGGAATTGACCAAGCAATTTCCTTTGATGGCTCAAGGAGACTGCACTAGGTAATAGTCCATAATCATCTAAGTAGTATGCATGGTAGTAGATTTATTTTATGTGATATTATAAATGCTATAGATGCAAATATGATGAGACCTTAATTACAAGAAAAAATAAATAAAAAAATCCCTTGTACAATATTGATCATATGTTTTACATGATAAAGATGACTTACTTTATTCAAATAATATACTTGAGTTCCGTCAAATGTGATTTGTTGAGTCACTCAAGGTCTTTTCCACCTAAATGATGCAATGGGTCTTACTCAACTAATGTTACGGTTTAGATGTGTCACATATGACCATATGATGTTAGAGGTGATGGATAGGCAAAATTTATATGACTCATTTAGGGAAAGAGTTGCCATTTAACTAATCTAGGAGTTGCATAGAGATGCAATCGATAAGCTATGTTACTTACCAGGCTAGGCTTGTTATAATTTGCTAAGTTGCTCAAGGTTGCAACATGTTCAAAAGGATCTTAGCCCATTCGAAATACCTTAAAGGGGTTTTTGAATAATAGTGAGGGCTATTATTTTGAAAAATTAGTGATTTTGAAAAATTAGCGAGAGGACCAATAAAGATTTAATACCTTGTCATTATAAGTCTAATGCATGAATAACTAACATACACTCATTTTATATTACGTTATTGATAATGATGTTTATATTAACTACATTAGGAGGCATTCTTGATGCCAAAAGCCTAAAGTGTTTAGATTGATATGTGAAATTGAGAAGTATTCTCAATAGAATAAAGGTAGCTAACCTTAATATGATTTAATTGAACTATTCAACTATTAATATTACTTCTTAGATAATAGATTTAGGATGTGGATCTCATTTAGCTGATCCTTTCATTAAAGTTTTGTCCTAACATAAACATGAATATCGTATGAAAGGTATGGGACTTAGATATATAGGCAATTGGCTTTAATGCTAGTGGGAGACTGTTAATGTAAGCCGTGCAAGCCAAAGATTGTGGCTTGTAAGGCATTATCGTTTAGTGATTTCATGTAATCAAACATTATATTGTTTAATGGTATAAAGGTACTTTTTATCCATAAGATTTAATTGTATTAAATATCTTATGTAGATAAAGCTTGTAAAATAAATTGGCTTTATCAGGGAATTGTAAAGAGTTATAATTATGAGATCCCTAGGCATCAAAGTTGTGTTTCTAAAAACATTCCTGGTCATTGTGTTGTCGAGATAGGGCATTGACAATGTACAAAGATTGGCATGTGTAAGCCTCCATTCATAGGATGCATGCAATTGATCTTATAAATTGAAGTATAAAAATACTTGAGGACATTATACGAGTGTTTTATGATAACAATTTCACTGAAAATGAAGCGCTATGAGAGTTTCATTTGCTTTTTCACATAAATGTCCATGGAAATACTCTTCTATGTCAGTATTGTACATGATTCTTACACCTGTGACACTAGGTCACTCATATGAGGAGTGTTGTCCTTTGATTCCATCATGAGGAGGTCCACAACAGATAGATGCTTATGGTCGGGTGGTTTTGGGTATGGCATGAATCATATGGTAGATGAATGATTGGTCCAAAGAGAATTCATTACCCTATGTAATTTGAAGGGACCTATCTCACATGTACCTAGTCATTGTTAACTCAAATTCCTTAACCAAGGCAATATAGATTATGTAGTTAGCACATAGGGGTTGCATACTGATATGAATTGCGTTAAGAGTAGACACTGAACCATGCTTTTGCTAATTCTAGGATATATGATGGAATGATTTTTATTACCTTCAGATATTAAGCATTGAAGGGCTTATCAAAGCCATATTGACACTCTTTGCATATTAGGTGGCCATGATACATTGCTAAAAGCTAATCTTAGTTTATAAATATAAAATATTCTGGATAGGGCTATTTTATATTTATTGCCACTATGATGGGGGCCTAGTGGGTCTCACACATAAAGGTGATTAGTAGAAATTAAATTGAGACCAGGTTTATATGCCTAATACAAGGCCCAAATTGAATAAATTCAAACCATCTATGGGCAAACTTTTAATTTCTTAAAAATTAAAATTTTAAACCATAGGCTATATAAACCCTTGTTTTCAATCCCTCATAGCTCAATGGAGGTTTTGAAATTCATCCAAGAGACCTTTGAAATCTTAGATTGTGATTTCCTTAGAATCCCTAAGGAAGTTGATGTAATCATGGTATTTTTGGAGAAAATTTGTTTTTCACATCTCATTTTTTTTCTTGAATCAAGGTCTCCTAAGTACAAGGGAAGATCTATTAAAGTCCAAGCTACTAGTGTGACTCCCAGTAGCAAAGCCTCTTTTTTGTTGAAGGCTTTTTGGGTCACTAGTGTCAATAACTATTAGAAACTAAACACTTGGGTAGCTTTGATTTACAACAACTGGGCTTGATTTTTTTTTATAATTGAGTCATGGCATTGCTGAAAGGCTTCTTAAGATTGAGGCATGTTTGAATCCTGAATAGATCTTTAGGTTTCTCGATCTTAAAAGCTAGTTAAGATTATGCAAGATGATCTTGTTTAAGGAGTCTTGGATTATCTTTATTGTTATGTTTCCACTATCATGTTTATAAGATATTTTATAAATTTTGTAATTTGGTTACTTGCTACCTTGAGATTTCCTATATTTCCTTTGTAGCTTTATTTTTTAGGGCATTTAGGATAAAATTTTTATTATCTTTGAAAAAGTCAAGTTGTAAAGCATTTGTTCATTTCCCCGCACACATTATACATATGCATTCCATTAGATTCTCTTTCAAGCATATAAAAAGGCATAGGTTACTAACTATTTTAGGGAGAGGCGAAATAACTCTACCTTTTGAAGTGTTAGCTATATCTAGGCTAGTGAAAAATGTGCTAGGTGTAAATTCCTATGCCTCCCTATGGTGTTAGCCCTGTTACAAGCTTGGAATATGTTAGCTTTAATGGAAAGTTTGAACCAAGAGAGGGATGAATTGGTTCTATAAAAACTTTGTAAATTTGATAATTAAATAAGATAAGGAAGAGAGAAAAATCAATAATGGATATATAGAGGTTCAGTCCTTTAATTCGGCACCTATGTCCTCTCTTCTTGGTACTTTTTTACCAAGGTGATTTCCACAATTCACTAAGGAAATTGTTTCCTTTAAGGATAAGGTATAACCTTACACAACTATCTTTTAAGGCTTAGATAAATCCTTTTAAATACTTTGAGAATTAAACCCCAAACTCTTAAGTATTTTCACTTATTTTCACTCAACCCCTTTTTTGAAATGAAATAAGTATTTTGAAAACTAATTGAACCTCTAGTAGGTAGATGTTTGCTAAAATTTAAGTACAACAATAATGAGATACAAATGGACTTAAAGAGTACGATTTGACACAAGTAGAAAATAATGAGTTTGATTATTGAGCTTTTGTTATTCAATGATTCAATAAAATCTGTATCTCTACCTCTTCAGCTATTTGGAACCTCCATTTATAGCTACAAATTGATTCATAGACGTTGGGCATTTAATGTTGTCATTGGAGAGCCATTGTAGCCTTCATAAATGCTAATTTCTATTCAATCCCGTGCTATAGTATTGATATAATACCAATAGTATCGATACACAGTTCAAAAAAGTAATTGTTACAACTTGTTGTATCGATACTGGGGTCTTAGTAGTTTGTATCATTACATATAAGGGTTTCAGCCAAACATAGGCTACTACCAAGCTTTGTATTGATACTTATGGGGTGAGTATCGATACTAATCAGCATGTATCGATGCATACCACTTGTATCGATACATTTGAGTGTTTTATACAAACCTTGGCTACTGCCAAGCATTGTACCGATACTCAGGGAATGAATATCGATATTAAGTAACCTGTATCGATACACATGTTCATTGTATCGATATATTTGAGGGTTTTATGTATAGTATCGATACACATGTTCTTTGTATCAATACTAGGCTTAAAAACTTGTTTGTAAAATCATTTTTGTTGACTTAAACACATCTCAATAATTACAACCTTAGTATTTTTAAAGATGCTTTTCAATTTAAACATAAATACTAAGTTGAGTATTAATTTAACTTAAGTTTGTTGGTTATATCAAAACTGAATTCAAGGTTAACAATTTCCCCCTTTTTGATATAACAAAACTTAAATTAAATTTGCTTATGTTTAAGTTTAATCAAATACATAACTCTCTCTCAATAAATTGCCCAAGATTTAAGTTTAAGTTTAACATGTAATTCAGGTTCCAACATATGCATAATCAATTCATAATTTGTGTTTTAACATATGCATAGTTAATTCATGGAAAGCAATATAATGCAAATTTAAGGTCTTTCTCTATCTTTTTGTATATCAAAGATAGAATTCAAGGAAAAGCAAGCATAGGTATATGCAACCATAAATAGGATAAAATTATTAAGCAAAAGATGCAAAAACATAAAGTAGCATAGAAGTCTAAAATCATGAAAACTGGTAAAGAAAAATCCTAATGATCTTAAAACAACATCCTAAAGACATAAAGTTTGACAATTGTTAAGAAATATGTTTAAGGTGACTAGACTTCATTGGTAAGAGGATGCTTGAGGGTAGAAGAGTAGGTGGAGGTGCATGAGGAAAGGTAGTAGAGCAGGCATGGAATTGCTTTGTTAGAGCTCGATGATTTTGCTCAAGAGTAGAGAGACGAGCATTGATAGTGTCAAAACATCCCTCCCATGTATCAATACGATCCATAATCGATGTGAACATTGTAGGAATATCCATGGGCGCGGGAGCCGAAGATGGAGGAGGCTCATCATGCTTTATTTCATCATGATCGAGAGTGAGAGCATTTAGTTGCTTAAGTGGCGGCTATCAATGAGCTTTTAGAACAAAGTCACTCTTTGAATTTCATATCCGACAAGTCCTATAGATTTGCGACCGATGTAGCGATATGTGGTTACCATAATGTTGGGGTCACAGGAAAGATTGAAACTTTGAGTTTCAAAGTAGTAACTCAAAGCCATGCCATGAAGAAGACTATGACAACCAGGTATGCATAGAATGAGGTCCGTAAATATAAAGTAGGCTAGATTTGGATGGCTGTCGGATTGAATCATATGCAGCCACTAATAATCTACATCACTGATTAAAGTATGTTTCGTTCTGTATGGACAGAGCACATGTGAAATGATAAGATGGAGTAAGTGATCAACCGACAGAAGGAAATTCGTTTTGTTGTAAGGGGCGCATAATGTGGTGGGACCTGAGCCTTCAGTGACAGTGTCTTCATTCAGAAATCTGAAGGCAGAGTCAAGGGAAGCCATGTTGATTAGGAAATCTTGTCCTAAAAGATAGGACCAAATAGTAATGACATTGTCATGGTCATCAACAACGAGAGATGCATTAGAAGGCACAGACAAGATTTTCACGCACCAAAAAATTTAAGGAAAGGATTTTGGTCCATCCGAAGGTGTCAAAGGTCTGAATGTATAGATAGTTGATGGACCATAGAAATGGAAAGTCGATGACACGACATTGTTGGATAGGCATCCAAGCATAAATGGTGGTGAAACACTCTCGAGCCCATGTATCACGAAAGCACAAGTCAAAGAAAGATTGATTTTGGGCCAGAGGTGGTTGACAAATGGAAGAGGTGGGAGAACGAGTGATGGGACCTTGATGGCATGCGGTTTGTTTGGTTTTGGGAGCCATGGGTTTGTGTAAGACTTTTGTCGAACAGGTGGTGAGTGAACAGGTTGAGTGGATAAAGGTTCTTTGAGGTGTTTTGTTGAACAGGTGATGGGTACTAAGATTGGTTTTCAATTTGTGTGATGTAAGGAGTGGATCCAAAATTAATCGCACAAACAATGATGGGGAACATTTTAGGAATAAGACGAAGGTGATTTATCGAAAGAAATTTGGATGAAATAGTTAAATTTAGAGAGATAAGTGGTAAGGGTCAGTGTAATGGGAAGTGTTGAAATCTTGATGGTTTGGATGGTAATGAGTGATTTTGAAATGGTTTTGGGTAAGGCGATAATGAATTTGGTTAATGAATCAATCGATTTTGAAAAAAAACTGAAGATGATGAGATTTGATAGTTGTAGGGTGGAACGAGAGAGAGGGAGAGAGGATGAACAGTTATGTTTTGAATGGAAAACAATCATTGAGGGGTTCTAAATAAACAATAAGTATTGTTACATAAGAAGCAGTATCGTTCCAAAGAACATTTCTAGGTTGTGTATTGATACAAGGAACTAGGTCTTGCAACTTAGATCAAATTGCTATTGTAACGATACACAATGAACAGTATTGATACAGTAAATCGATACAGAAGGACAGATATCGATACAAAGAACAAATCTGGGTTTGTATCCATACACGAAAAATAAGTCTTGATACTGGAGAGAAGAATGTATAGGTATCGATATAGATAGCCTAGTATGGGTTCATTTTCAATAGGACCTCATCAATTTAGATGTAATTTTGATCCAATTATCCGTTTAAAACATTTAAAAATATATCTTGGACCAAAATTAAGATCATTCAAGGCTTAATCAAGATGTAACAAAATTATTCAATAAATTCATAATAATTTAGCATTATCAAACAAGCAAGTGTGTAAACCTAGTTTTATCAAATTAAGCATTATGCAAATAACAGTAAGGCATAACATTAGGATTGGATCACATTATGAATTTTAGGGTGTATTCATTAATGCAATTTCTCTTCTAATTGTGCAAAATCTATCTTTGTCAAGTGGTTTAGTGAAAATATCAGCTAATTGATGCAAAGTGTCAACAAACTCAAGCACTATATCACCTTTTTGCACATGATCTCTAATGAAGTGATGTCTAATTTCTATGTGCTTGGTTCTAGAGTGTTGGATTGGATTCTTGGTGAGACAAATGGTGCTAGTATTATCATATTTAATTAGAATATGATCCATGGTAATGCCAAAATCCTCCATTTGTTGTTTTATCCATAAAATTTGGGCATAACAACTACCCACGGATATGTATTCTGCTTTGGTTATGGATAAAGCAACACTATTTTGTTTCTTAGAAAACCTTGATATGAGCATATTTTTAAGAAATTTACATATTCTGGAAGTGCTTTTCCAATCAATTTTGCATCCACTAAACTCTGCATCGGAGTAAGCGTATAGGACAAGGGATGATTCTTTAGGATACCATAGGCCTAGATTTCGAGTTTATTTGAAAATTCTTTTTAGGGCAATTAGATGAGACTCTCCTAGTGTTGATTGGTATCCAGCACATAGGCATACTCTAAACATTATGTCCACTCTACTTATGGTAAAATATAGTAATGAACTTATCATAGACCTATAAAGTTAAGAGTCAACAATTTTACCTCCTTCATCCTTTTCAAGCTTTGTTAAGGTACTCATCGATGTGGAGCAAGGCTTTGCTTCATCCATTTTAAATCTCTTGAGTAATTTTTTGGTGTACTTTGCTTGATTGATGAAGATGCCATCTTTAGTTTGTTTAATTTGTAACCTCAAGAAGAATGTCAATTCTCCTATCATGCTCATCTCAAACTCACCTTGCATTAACTTAGAAAATTCTTGACAAAGAGATTCATTAGTAGCACCAAAGATAATGTCATCAACATAAACTTAAATCACTAAAATGTCCTTTTTTTTTACTTTTCTAAATAGAGTTTTGTTAACATTTCCTCTATTGAACCCTTTTTCAATTAAAAATTATAAGAGTCTTTTATACCATCCCCTAGGTGCTTGCTTTTGTCCATATAAAGCTTTAGAAAGTTTAAAGACATGATCAGGAAAATGAAGATTTTTAAAATCGGGAGGTTGTTCAACATAAACTTCCTCATTAATAAAGCCATTTAAAAAAGCACTTTTAACATCTATTTGATATAACTTAAAGTTGTTGAAACATGTAAAAGTTTGTAATATTCTAATGGCCTCTAGTCTAGCTACGGGGGCATAAGTTTCATCATAATCAATTCTTTTTTCTTGACCATACCGTTTGGCTACTAATTTAGCCTTATTCTTAACTATTGTTCTATTCTTATCAAGTTTGTTCCTAAAAACCCATTTAGTACCTATAATGGGATAATCACTAGGTTTCTTAACTAAATTCCAAACTTTGCTTTTTTTAAATTGGTTTAATTCATCTTGCATAGGTATGGTCCAATTTTCATCTTTTAGAGCCTTATCTATATTTATGGGTTCAATTTGTGAAAGAAAAACAACATAATTGCATGTATTTCTAAGGGATGATCTATTTCTTACCCTTAGCTTTGGATCACCAATTATTTAACCATCTTTGACATAAGTCAACTCTCTAGGATGATTTTTTTCCTTTTCTACTTGAGTTGGCTCTTATAGTTTTTTCTCTTTTGGATCTTTTTGATTTTGCATTGTTTGTCCTTATTTCTTATGAGATGTTTGTTCTTGGTAAATTTCTACATCATCACTGTCAAAAGATACCTTTCTCAAGGTTAGGTTAGCTTCATTAAATATAACATGTATTGACTCTTCAACAACTAAAGTTCTCTTATTAAACATTCTATAAGTTTTGGAATTTGTTGAATAACCAAGAAAAATTTCTTCATCATTTTTTGGATCAAATTTACCAAGATTGTCTTTTTCATTATTTAATATAAAACATTTACATCCAAAAGGGTGAAAGTAGCTAATGTTTGGTTTTCTTCCTTTAAAAAGTTTATATCGAGTTTTCTTTAGGATTGGCCTAACCATGGCTCTATTTATAATATAGCAAGAAGTATAAATAGCTTCCGCCCAAAAATATCTTAGTAAATTGTTTTCACAAAGCATGGTTCTAGCCATTTCTTCTAAGGTTTTATTTTTTCTTTCAACAACTCCATTCTGTTGAAGAGTTGTTGGTGTCGAGAAATTATGGCTAATACCATTTTCATTACAAAATTTGTCAAAACTAAGGTTTTCAAATTCTTTTCCATGATCATTCCTTGCACTTGAAATAGAATAACCCTTTTCATTTTGAATGATTTTGCAAAAAGTAATGAATTTTTCTAAGGTTTTATCTTTAGAGTGTAAAAAGAGAACCCAAGTAAAACTAGAGTAATCATCTACAATAACAAATCCATATTTTTTACTTCCTAAGTGTAATATCCTAGTAGGACTAAAAAGATCAATATGAATGAGTTGTAATACTCTAGCGGTTGAGACAATATTGATTGGTTTGAATGAAGCTCTTCTATGTTTGCCTTGGACACAAGCATTACATATTTTATCATTATCAAATATTATTTTTGGTAATCCAACAACAAGGTCTTTTCTAGTTAGTTTAGAGATTACATTCATACTTGCATGTCCTAATTTTCTATGCCACAACCAATGCAAATCATCATTATTAGCAATGAAACAAACATTTTGAGAAGATAAATCATCTAGATGCACAATATAGACATTTCCTTCTCTATGTCCTATGAAAACAATTTTGTTTGTCTTAACATCAACAACTTGACAATTCATTGATTCAAAAATAGCTTTCATGCTTTTATCACACAATTGACTAATACTAAGGAGATTATGTTTAAAACCTTTGACAAATAGAACATTTTCAATGTTGGATGAAGAATTGTTACCTATGGTTCCAATACCTTTAATTTGTTCTTTTGAGTTATCACCAAAGGTAACACTTCCTCCATCTTTAGGCTTTAGCTCCACGAAGTGATTTTGGTCACCGATCATGTGTCTTAAGCATCCACTACCAAGGTACCAAGAATTTTCTTTCGTTGAATTTGCCTTGAAGCAATGCTCTTCCTTCTACAACCATAAAATCATATTTTCTTTTTAGGTACCCAAACTTTCTTGGGTCCTGGAGTACTAGTGCTCAAAATTTTTGTGCCTATTGGAATCCATTTTAATTTTGTAGCTTCATCTTGAGATGTGCTAACACCTTTGGGGACCCATATTCTCTTAATAAGTTTACCTCTAATAGTGATAGTTTTTAAGGAGCATGTATGGAATGTGTGACCAAGTTTATGGCAATTTGTGCATATGCTAGGTGCACCAAATGATTTGTTTTGTGTTATGAAGAAGTCTTAAAGTGAGTTTCTTTTTTGATTCTATTATAGCCCAAACCATCTTTATCAAAGAATGCCCTTTGCGTTTTTAGCTTGTCATTTAATTTTGTTGTGCCATATAAAACTGTGTAAATGAGTTATGCAAATTTGTGTTCTTCTTGGTTAGATCATCAATATTGACTTATAACTCATTTACTCTTTTCTTAAGATCATTATTTGTCATGTTTAGTATTTCATTTTCTTCTTTGAGTTTAGAATTCATTTTCTTTTTTGAGTTTAGAATTCATTTTCTTGTATTTCAAATTCATAACTTTGAATTCTAATGCCAGTTCATTAAATGCATCTTGTAATTCATCAAATGAGTAAGTCTTAGCATTAGAAGTTACCTTGGGCTCATCATGAGCCATGAGACATAGGTTGGCCACCTCCTTATCATCATTATAGGAAGTGTCACTATCACTCAATGTGGCCACCATTGCCTTCTTCTTTTGCTTCTTCGGGTTTAATTTCTTCCACATTGGAAATTCAAATTTGATATGTCTCGATTTCTTGCACTTATAGCAAATAATTTGTTCTTTCTTTTTTTTTTTTGCTTGAGTCTCTCTTCATCATTTCTTTTCTAGGAGTTCTTCTAGCTTTGTTCATTCTCATGAATTTGTTGAATCTTTTTATGAACAAAGCCATTTCTTCATCTTCCTCGACCTCTTTATTATCATCACTAGGTGTGGTTGATTTAAAGGCAACACTTGCCTTCTTTGATGGTTCTTGTCTATGCTTGATCTTCATTTCATAGGCTAGAAGGAAACCTATGAGTTCATCCAAAGAGTGTGTGTTAAGATCTTTGGATTCTTCAATTGCTATCATTTTTGCTTCCCAAGACTTAGAAAGACTATTAATAGCTTCTTTACCATCTCTTTATTTGGATAAGTCTTTTCGAGTGCCTTCAACCCGTTGATAATGTTTGTAATTCTGTCAGACATTTCTTTGATGGTTTCATCTGTCTTCATCTTGAAAAATTCATAGTCAAGTGTGAGCATGTTTATCTTGGATTCTTTGACTTAATTTGTTCCTTCATGTGTGGTTGCTAGCTTGTCCCACACCTGCTTTGCATTGTAACATAGTAAGACTCTACTGTACTCATTTGGACCAAGAGCACAAAATCATGTGTGCATGGCCTTGGTATTTAGTTGTGCCATTTTGGTGTCTTGTTCATCCCATTATTTTTCCTCTTTTAGCACAATGCAATCTCCGACTTTCTTTTTTGGAATGAGTGGACCACTGATGATGATTTTTCATATTTCATAGTCATTTGCTTAGATAAAGAGCCTCATCATTGTCTTCCAATATGAGTAGTTGTCACAATTGATGAGTGGAAGTCTCATGATGGAATGCCCTTCAAGTTCTATAGCATTTGCATTTGTCTCAAATGCCATAAGATAAACTTCATTTAGGCTTTTCAGCTCTTATGAGCTTCTTGAGGCCAATGTTTGCATTCTCCATTTTTAAACTATCAAGGATCTTTTCAAGGTTGTGAGACCTATAAAGGAGACCAAAGCTCTGATGGCAATTGTTAGCTTTAATGGAGAGATGAAACTAAGAGGGGGTGAATTGGTTCTATAAAAACTTTGTAAATTTGATAATTAAATAAGATAAGGAAGAAAAAAAATCAATAATGGATGTATAGAGGTTCAGTCTTTTAATTCAGCACCTACGTCTTCTCTTCTTGGTACTTTCTTACTAAGGTGATTTTCACAATTCACAAAGAAAATTGTTACCTTTAAGGATAAGGTATAACCTTAAACAATTATCTTTTAAGGCTTATATAGAACCTTTTAAATACTTTGAGAATTATACCCTAAACTCTCAAGTATTTTCACTCACTTTCACTCAACCTTTTTTTCTGAGATAAAAGAAGTATTTTGCAAACTAATTGAACCTCTAATAGGTGGATGTTTGCTAGAATTTAAGTACAACAAGAATGAGATACAAATAGACTTAAAGAGTATGATTTGATACAAGTAGAAAATAATGAATTTGATGATTTTATGCTTTTGTTGTTTAATGATTCAATTAAATCTATATCTCTACCTCTTCAGCTATTTGGAACCTCCATTTATAGCTACAAATTGATTCATAGATGTTGGGCATTTAATGTGGCGGTTGGAGAGCTATTGTAGCCTTTATAAATGCTAATTTTTGTTTAATCTCACGCTATAGTATCGATACAATACCAATAGTATCGATACACAGTTCAAAAAAGTAACCGTTACAACTTATTGTATTGATACTGGGGTCTCAGTATCAATACTAAACAAGCTGTATCGATACAGGTACCTTTGTATCGATATAGATGAGGGTTTCAACCAAGCATAGGCTACTGCCAAGCTCTATATCGATACTCATGGGGTGAGTATCGATACTATTCAGTATGTATTGATACATTTGAGGGTTTCATACAAACCTTGGCTACTGCCAAGTCCTGTATCGATACTCAGAGAGTGAGTATCAATACTAAGCAACCTGCATTGATACACATGTTCATTATATCGATACATTTGAGGGTTTTATGCATAGTATCAATACACATGTTCTTTGTATCGATACTCGGCTTCAAAACTTGTTTGTAAAATCATTTTTTTGACTCAAACATATCTTAATAATTACAACCTTAGTATATTTAATGATGCTTTTCAATTTAAACATAAATACTAAGTCTAATGTTAATTTCACTTAAGTTAGTTGGTTATATCAAAACTAAATTTAAGGTTAACAGAAGATACTCCCACTCAAATTGAACCTTCTCTAACATAAACTCATAATGGCTAAGGATTAACGTACCTCATTAGTTCATTTCAAGTTTGAGGAGCAATTCAAGAACCTATTTAGATATCCAACTTAACCTTCATGTAATGAATGGTAAGGGCCTCACCTAATTACAACCATACTCAATTTTAGAGGTTACTAAATCAAGTACACATAAGGGAACACTTCTAACCTTATACTCTTATATGTTGATTTTTTTGATAGCAATAAATGTGCATTGTGTTTCTATGATAAATTTTATTTATTTCTCACCTTAGTTTGCCATATTGTAATGATTTTTCTTGGAGCAATTTTTGGTAGTTGCTATTTTATTTTTAATAAAAATTTCAGTGACCAAAAAATAGACTTCATGGATTCTTTCTTAAGTAAAAAAAAGAAAGTAGAAGAAAACATAAACCTCTCTTTTTTAAAAAAAGCAAAAAAAAAAAACCAAAATCAAAATCAGATTAATTAAAATTTTGAAGCCTTCAGGTTTGCTAAAGAACAAAGGGAAAGATAGTGTTATGATTTTTCCTTTTTAATTTTGCATGACATTTATATCCCATGAATACTTGTAAATTCATTTAAACATTTTACATCTATAAAGTTCACATCTGCATATATTCATATATTCATGCATTCATAATTTCCATGATGTACTAATTCAATTCGTTAATTGGATTCTAAGGATCAAGACAAGATGATAATTTAAAAGCAAGAATCAGCACGTTAAAGTCCATCTATGAAGAGTTTGGTCATGAAGTCCATGGAATGAAAAATCTGCTTAATAGACTGGTAAAAATGGTCAAAGGTCTATATGGAATGGAAAAGGAATTTTGCCTAGGAGGTCCTCATCTTTAATGAATCCAAAAAATTAGTCTAGAAGATCGATTGGAAGGAGGAATAAATAACTCGAAAGAAATAGTCAAAGGAATGGGATAAAGAAATAATTATTCAACTTGACAAAAATCATCAGAGATCTTCTAGGTGATTCCCAGGAGCCACTAATACCTTCAACTCAACCTTTGCATTTGAAGACTAGAGATGGGATCGGGTACACTATTAGAAAATGATTCCAATCCCTGGTCTATTCACACCAGCGAAGTAAGGCCACCCAATTTCACACTTTTGCAAATTAGCTTGCCTTCTAAACCTATTTTTCTTCCTGGCACTATCCCATCATCTTCTAGTGTCTATACTAAGAAAAGACCATGAAGAAGCAAATTTGATTCAATCCCACTGTCCTATAAAGAATTTGTACTTTTTTTTTTTTTATAGAATTAGCTCATTGTTCCTGAGCACATTCTTCTTTACGAATCCCCTATCCTAAAGGGTATGACATTAATGCACATTGCAAATACCGTGTGGGGTTACGAGGAACTTCTGTAGAAAAATGTCATGCATTCAAGAGAAAAGTTTAAAAACTACTTGATGCTAACGTAATATGGGTGAACCCAAGGTCGAATGTTACTACTAAAATCCCATCACATTACTGAACGCATTAAAATGCTAAAAGGCAATGAAGTGATCATGGAGATAATCTTTTGGCTACTTGCTGGTTTTGTAAACAAAAGGTTAAAAAGAATGACTAGTATTTGCAAGGATTCCTTGAAGCATTAACACAACTAGAAAAATAAAGTGTTTATAAGAGCAGTTCTGTTATGGTGTTTTCTTTTGAATCTTGTAAATGTGGTTTTATACCCCAACAATGAATGAATAAATCAAAGAGTTTTGGTTAATGAAATAATGGTGTTGAATCATGACTTGAATTCCTCAAATTCTTGCCTCTATAATAATCTCCATGTCAGATGCTTAGCTAATTACTTGGCATCCAATCTATGTCATTAAATGCTACTATGTTCACTCATTCATTCAGCCAATTACTTGGCATCCAATCTATGTCATTAAATGCTGCTATGTTCACTCATTCATTCATTCATTTATTCATTTGTTAATCCACATATCAATTTTCCATTCATTGAAGTCCATAAAAGGATGATAATAAAAATTAATGTGGATAAGAGATATGCATATTCACGTAGAGTAATTTAAACTATATTTTCCATTTAAGGTGAAATAACATAGGACCATTAGATGGATAAAGAAGACACTACTTAATAAGACAAGTTGGAACAAGTTTAAAACAATAAAGGAAAATAGAAGCCTTGAATATTGCAAACCACTCAAGAAAGTAAAAAGAAGAAAAAAGGCTATGGAAAAACCTTAACCAAAGAAATTTGCAAATAGTTTTGTATCATACCAATACTGTTGTCAACTTATCAGGAGTAGAAAGGCAACCACCTCATAGTACTTAACAAATGGGAGTCAGCCCATAATACATATTGACATTGACCCTAAAGATCACCAAGGGGTAACATGTGGCATATATGGAACATGAAAATGAGCTTGTCAGTAAATGCCAATGAGTTATGGCCAATGGAAGCCATGACCATAGAAGGTCAAAAAACAAGGAAATCCATTTGGATTGCGACGTCACTCCCAACCATCTATCACTCAATGATCTCAGCAAGTTTATCCCCATATTCTGTGACCTTTTATGCACACTTTTTTGACCTAGAGTGCTAAAAAAACAAAAAGACTTGAGAAATAGTTCAAGCGATTTTTAAAAGTGAAAAAGAAAGAGGATAAAGCCATATCATGGCCCAATGATTTCCAATATCGAGCTTTTTTTTTGCTCATTCAGAGTTAGATAATCTCTGTTGTCCCAACAAAGCCTAGATGAGCTCCTTACTCGATACAGTTTGAGCACTAGATGCGAGTATCACCAAGGGGTAGAAGGCCATTTTATAGAATACTACAATGTATTTAAGAGCAAATTATAAGCTCTTAAGGTTTTAACCTATCAAAATTCTAGAAGCTGGTTAATGCCTTTCTATGACGATTGGCCTGAAAGTCGTTAACTTTATTATACTTTGCCAATAGGAGCACTTTCTATCTTTACTTTAGGACTTTGTATCTTTTCTTTTAAAAACTATGAATTTTGAAATGAATGAATATATTATAGGCCATGAATTTTGTTAATAATGATTTTAGTATCAAGATAATAAGAAAATTGAAAATTTTTCCTTGATTGGTGATCATCATTAGATTAAACACTCTCAAAGGGATCCTTTACTTCCATTTATATATGATTATCCTAGGCTTTCAACCATAAACCTTTCACACCCAAATGTTCCTTTTTTGGATTCTTTGAAGGTCAAACAAACAAGTTATACTTTTAAAATATTTAAAGATTGATAGTTTGACATGTGTTAAAATATTGATGGTATCCTGAGATCTCTTAAATTCATTTGGATAACCTTCTGCCATAACTTCCATGACACTTCCCTAAATCCTTAATTTAGGAAGAATGATAGTAAACATGAGCCAAAAACACCTTTCCCCTAGGATGAAATCTTTGCAATCTAATGCCTAATAAATAAGATTTAAGATTTAAGATTTTCCCATGCCAATTTGATTTCTTAAAGGCTCAACTAGAACCAAGATACATTGGTGGCTATAGAGCTGATAATTTTAAGAGGCATACATCAAGCCTAAATATTAAAAAAAAAAGAAAAAATAGATAAAAAGAATTTTCTTAAAAAAAGATTAAGTGCAATATGATGATATCAAGGTCTCAAAATGATTTGAAATAGAAAATTTGAAATAGAAAACTATCCATTCTCTAAGTGAAAAGTTCAATAATTTAAATAGCTTTGTTTAAAAGGACAAATGGCCATCTTTCGTTGTCCTTTCAAAAATATAAAAAATTTTTCCTTTTACAATCCCCTTTGAGCTTAATAATTTATTTCTTCTAAAACCTTAATCAAGGATCACCATTTATATTAGGGGCAACGTGAAGCAAAGTTTTAAAATTATAAGGAGCAAATTTCTTTCTAAAGTTACAAGAAAAATAAGTTAGCAGTTATAAGGTAAATTTTAAATCTAATTGAAGTTTAAATCTCAAGTTCTTTCAAAATGAAGACCAATCAAATTTCAATTTCAAATTTCTTCAAAGTGAAAAATGAAGAAAGCAATATAAACAAAGAAATGAAGAGAAACAAAGAAACATGAAAAAGTAAAAAAAAGATGAAGAAACACAAATGTATGTTTATCTTGAAAGATATTCAAATCAAATTCCTTCTGCAGAGAAACAATCATTGATTCAATTACATTAAAACACTTGATTTAGGCATATCTAGCTTTTCTTTCTAAACCATGAACCATGGCCCACGTTATGCACCTATAAAGTCTATTTTGATCAAACATAGCTCTTTGAGCTATCAAGTCATTCTTAGGAAGATCTTAAAAATTTCATCTTTTGGATGATTATTGAGTAAAAAATACAATGAAGCAATCAATTGAGAAAAACAAAAATAAGAAGAAAAAAAACAAAGAGGAAAACGGATAAAGCCCTAGGGTGAAAATCTAAAAAGAGCAGTCTAAAACAGACTTAAAGGCTTTGGAATTACTCCTAAACTGACAAAAGCAGCCACCAATGGAAAAGAATTCATCCATGCTGATTCATTCACCCAAAGCCTTCAAAATGTCATGACATCAACAATAGGTTAAGTCGAATGCCCATATATTTTCTTTCAAGATAACTTTTCAGAGCCCTTTATCCTACTTAAAAATAAATGCTTACCAAAGACCTTTCGAATTAACTCTTTAAGACTTGTGATTACTAGCATTAGTTTAACACCTATCAAGCTATTGTGTTTGAAGATTAAAAGGATGTTATAACTTGAATGTTTGCCTTTCAAAGAACTCCCATGAAAGAATTATCCACTCAAACATGATCTTCATAAACCTTGACCTTGTTGTACTGATTTTTTTAATCAAATTCTAGTAGTGCCACCCCATTTGCGCATTTAAATTCATTTCCTCATTCCATTAAAAAAATGCCCCAAATGGTGATCATCTATCATGAGAAAGTTTAACATTGAAAGATAATGATCGCATGTCCATTGTCCTCGATATTAGAAAATTGATGGTTGAAATCATTTTGAAATTTCCATAGCTTTTGAATGAGTAAACCTTTTTCTAGGTTAGAATGAGAAGGTGGTCCTGTTTTGTAAATCTTGGAATTGAGGTGAATTGCGATACTTTTCATAATATCAAGAGGAGTATCTAAATATGCTTCAAGTAATGAAATGTTTACACTTATTTAGCTACAGAAAGTTGTGTCTTTGAATGGATAAACACTAATTCGTTATTTGGTGACTATTCAAGAAAAATAAAATAGTTCATAGTCTCTTAAAGTCAAGATTTGAAGAAAGATTTTTTGAGGTAAACATGAGATAGCCTTTTAACAATTTAAACCTTTAACTCTAAGTATAATAGTAGGCTCATTTTATCTACAACTTTTTTGGAAGATGCCTTCTACTCTAGGCATAACATGAAGTTCAGTTTGTCCACAACATTTTCTAGAGATGCCTTCGACTCCAAGTATAGGAGTAAGCTCATTTTGTACATAACTTTTTCCTAAAGATGCCTTAAACTCCAAGTATAGGAATAGGCCTATTTTGTCTACAATATTTTCTAAAGATACCTTCAACTCCAAGTTTAGGCACTAGTTCCTTTTGCCAAAATGAAAATGGAAATATCTACAACATTTTCTAAAGATGCATTCGACTCAAGTAAAGGCTCAGGTCCACTTCACCAAATGAAAAAAAAAACATCTGTTGCATTTTCTAATACCTTTAGATCCAAAATAGGCTAGATCATAGATTGTTCAATTAAAAGCTAAGCACGATATTAGAGAAAAGTAGCAATCATTTAGTATGTTGACTTTCTTAAAATAAACAGGTAAATCTCACATCCTTTCAAACTAATTGAATATCAAACATTGTCTCTGCCCAAGTTATCTAGTATAGTTTCATCTCGATCAATCTTTTTCGACTTAGTTATTGCCTGACCTAAAAATAGAACACAACACCCTTTTAATCTATTCATTTCTATAAGCAAGGGGTCTGAAGCTAAGCCTCCCTTTTATTGTATAACTTAAGAAAGCTATTAACAAAATACCAAAGTGGCTGTAGGAATGATATGCTTTGGTTACCTATAAACGCTTTCAAAGATGACCCTCTTAAGTTTTTTACTATTTCCTAGATTGAAGTAGCCTTTCATTACCCCAGCAAACAAAAGAAGTCAATGTCAAATAGTTCACCTTACTAAAGTACCAAAGGTGCGCTCTACCCGATGACTAAAAAAGAAATGGATTTATGCTTAAATTAAAGTGATGAGGTCACAGAAAGGGAAATAGGGCTCATATTGACTAAAGGTTGGTTTTGAATTTCTTTTAGAATGAAAGTAGCTTTTAGTCATCCAAGTTGAATAGTATGGTTTGTCTTGGTTAACCCTTCTTGACTTAAGTATGCCCTGGTCATCCAAGTTAACTAGTATGGTTTCATCCCAGTTAACCTTTTTCAACTTAGGTATCACCCTAGTCATCTAAGTTGATTTTGACTTAAGTATCACCCTGGTCACCCAAGTTGACTTGTATGGTTTTATCCTAGACAAGTTTTTTGACCTAGGTCTAAACCTAGTCACCCAAGTTAACTAGTATGGTTTTGTTTCGATCAACCCTTTTTGACATAGGTATTTCTCTGGTCACCCAAGTTGACTAGTATGGTTTCATCCTAATCAACACTTTTTCACCTTGGTATCCCCTACTTATCCAAGTTAACTAGTATTAATTCATCGCAGTCAACCTTTTTTAACCTAGGTATCGCCTTAGTCATTGAAGTTAACTAGTATGGTTTCATCTTGATTGTTAAGATGCCCCTTTCTTTGCATGGCGTGTTATAACTTAAAAAATATAGAAGGGAGAAGTTCACCTTTAGATTTATCCTTTAATTAGGATTTAGATTAGGCATGATAGAATGAAAGTCAAAGGGATGACTTATTTGTAAATAGAAAGTCCAAGACTATTTAGGCCCGCCCATATTATTTTTTTATAATTTATTAAAAATAATTTTTTTAAAAAATTAAATCTTTATTAATTTAATAATTTTCTTTTATGAAGCTTATAAATATCAATAATTTAACTTAGTTTTTAAAGTTTACATATGATATTATATATATGTATTGTTTATGTGACAAAAATTACATAATACATAAAACATAAAAAAAATATGCAGATTATAATAGTAAAACAGGCTGGGTCAGGCTAGCTCTGGCTTTGAAAGTTGGGGCCAAGGCCTGACCTATTTTTGAATTGGGCCTAATTTTTTCCTCAAGTTCATTTTTTGGGCCTAATATTTTTGTCCAAACCCTCCCAAATATTTGGTGAACTTTTAGGCTTAGTTGGTTAGCTTTGCCCTTAAGTAGGTCTATTGTAAATGCAAATTTTTAAATCTTAAATTCGAGGTTCCATGATAAAAGTTTAATTAATATCTCTCTATGCAACTGAAAAGGGAGACGATACATGAAAAACTAATTAAAGCATAGCAGAATATTCAAAAATTTTCAGTCTGATCATACTAAATCATGTTTTTATATACAATAAAACCATCCTAATCAGTTACTTGAGTTACAAATCTGAAGATGCCTTCTAAGAATTTCTAGATAGCCTTTTCCATTATTCTTTAATTCCTGGGTGGTAAAATGTGTGGGTACTTTTTATCTCGATCAACTCTGGATTCATATGTTTTAATTTTATTTAATGACCACCTTATGCCACTAGGTTTAGAATCACTACATATTACGATTAGAAACCTCCAGGTATGGCCATAAAATCTAAGAAAAAACCATAGGCATAATCCTCTTATTTATACTAGGTAACAAGATAGCCCTAATTTTAATTTTTTTAATTAAAATAATTATTTAATTAATTCCATAAACCTATATGTGGAACCAATCCTAATATAGGTACCCATTGTAATTTGACCCAAATCCTAGCGTCCATGGATAATATTTTTGCCCAAATTTATTTCATGAAATTTAGCCTTTTAATCTGAATACTAATTAACTCTGATTAAAGCGTTAATTTTATTTAGCCCAATAATTTTTCATAACTTTGAATAGAATAATCATCCACTAATTATCAAAATAAAATTAATTATAATAAAATAAATAGTTTAATCATAAATTAAAATAAATAAATAAATAAATTTAATTTTTAAAAAATTTTATTTAGAATTTTATCCATATTTAATCATAAATAAATTTTTACATAAGTCTTAATAGATATTAAATTAATTATATAAATAATTAATTTTCCATATCTATTTAATTTAAATTACAAATTCTTATCTAAATAAATATTTAATCAAATTAAATATATATATGTATTCTAAATAAATAATACCAAAAAATCATTTTCATTTATTTGCTTAAGAAAATGCCCATACTCTTAGAGTACGTGAATCTGCAGTACCACTTTACCATATTAAGAATCTTCGATCTTTTGATATTTCGATCAATAATCAACCATTAAGGAATTATATTAAGCTAGTGGAGGATCCAATTGGACATATATAACTAGGCTCCAAAATCTATGTTTTAACTATTCTAAATTAATCACATAATTATTAATCTCAGTTGTACCACTGAAGACCTAAGACTACACTTGCAATTATATATTGTATTATGTAAGCTTTAAAAATAGCCTTTTGGTCTAGTGACCTTGTCATTTGATTAATACCCTCATATGATATCTATAATCAACTTTAGGTTAAAAGTCCGTTTTACCTACTTGATCACCTTTTCTTAAAGCTCCATTATATTCTCCATATGAAAATAATTGTTCACCACATGTGAACAATTTATCTTTTAACATACAAATGATCAATGCCTTATCCATTCATTGTATTGTATAATGCCTTTTAGGAGGATAACCTTAACACTTTATGGGAGATATGATTCCATATCTACAAACAAAGCTTTCATTAAGTATAAGTCATATGCCCAACAAACCAATCTAGTAGCTTACTACCTCGAGACATTTTAGCCTTTGAAAGGTCAAATCATACAAACAAATGGAATCAATTACTTACTCAGGATTAAGGTAATTATATAGTAAATGTCAAAACCAAATTAATCAATGTAAACAACTTGTTAATGGAGTAATTGCACTTTTGTCTAGTCTAATATATCACCATTTCTAGGTAATATATCTATGTCTCTACTTAGGCGTCAAACTGCTCCAGATGGCCAAGACAAGCCATCTCCTCAATTGGATTTAGACAATATAATATTCTTAACATGAATTAATTGCTCACATTAACCCTATAAACAATGGACTATCGATTTAGACTATTTACCTTAGAATGTTATTTTCTCACATATAAAGTCTGTTATATGCAACATTCAAACAATATAAACAGAAGTAGTCAATGAGCCATATTTGCTTACATTTACTCTAACATGTAGATCTAAATAAGAACAAAATAATCTAAATAATGATATAACAAAAACTTAAATCTATATATAAATAATTAGTTCAAATTTATGAAATACATCAATATATCTTTCATCTTTAAGGTATTCCTAACAATCTCCCACTTTTCCAAGGGGAATAAGTGAGTCATGCCTCGTATCCCTATACCTTTAACGTGCCTTTAAAAACACCTAGCCACCAAAGTTATAGTAAAGGGATCATGAAGGTTTTCCTTGATGCAAATTTGCAAACATAAATAGCTCCTTCTATCACTATCTCTCTTATAATGTGGTATTTCCTATCTATATGTTTTGTCCTCTTGTGGTGTCTAGATTCCCTATTATTTGCTATTGCCATATTTTATTGTCTCTAAGTAACTTGCAAAGCCAATTGGCTTTCTTAGACACTTCAGACGCAGCCACATATTGGGCTTCCATAATAAAGTTTAGCCGTAAAAGTTTGTTTTACACTCTTTCATATGATGGCACCTTTTTTTAGGATAAAGATAGACCTAGAAGTCAATTTCCTTGAATTCTTACAAGTTTGAAAGTTTGAATCCGTATATCCATGGTTGTTAAGTGCGTTCCAAATTATACTAACATGTAGTTCCTTGTACTCTTAAGATACTTGAGTATATGGTTCATGGCTTGCCAATGCTTGTTACAAGGGTTTGACTCAACTTACAATACCAACTACATAACAAGTATATTGTCATGTGCAACACATAGTGTACATGAGACCACCCATAGAGGATGTATAAGGGACTTTCTTCATGCATTTCATTTCTTAGGATGTCTTAGGGTAATCATCCAATGAAAGAGTAAATCCTACCATAGAGGGTTATGAACCCTTCTTGTCATGTTGTATTGCATACCTTTCTATAATTTTATCAATGTATGAAGCTTATGACAAAGCTATTGTCCTTTTCTTTTGATCTCTAAAGAGATGAGTACCTAAAATATAATTTAACTTCCCCTAAATCTTTCATGTCAAAATGTTACGACAACCGCAGTTTGACTGATGATAAGTTCCCTACATCATTCCCAATAAATAGGATATTATTGATGTATAAGACTAAAGAAACCACTTTGCTTAATTTAATACATTATAAATAGAAGGTTCATCAATGTTTTGCTTAAATCCAAAGACCTTGATTGCTTGGTCAAATCTTTGGTTCCATTAGCATTAAACCTATTTAATCCATAAATGGATCTAGCAACTTGCAAACTTTTGCTTCTTGGCCTTTTACTACAAACCCATCTGGTTGTATCATATAGATGCTCTTATCAGGATGGCTATTAAAGAATGTAATCTTGACATTCATTTGCTAAATGCGGTAATCAAGAGCTATAGCAATGGATAGAAGAATTCAAACAGACCTTAGCATTGTAACAAGCAAAAAATTTTTGTCCTAGTCAACACTAGCCTTTTGTGTGTATCCCTTTGCTACTAGTCTAGCCTTCGAGATTTTAACTTTTCCTTCAGCGTTCCTTTTTTTCTTGTAAACCCACTTACACCCGATGGGTTTTACCCTATCAAGAAAGTATATAAGGTTTTAGACCAAATTAAATTTCATCAATCCACTTTAGTGCTCATAGCCTTTTGCTAGAGCTTAGAATTAATATCACTTACAGCTTCATCATAGGTGATTGGATGATCTTCATGTTCCATGGCCTCAAATTGATAATCTTACCATTATACATGAAGAAATTAGGTTTCTTGGAAACCCTTCTAGGTCTTGCTTGTTTGCATATCTTTCTTTGGAACTTGGAATAAAATCCAAGATCGAAATCTATGGAGCAACTTTATTTCCTAATAGTTCCTTGAGCACCACTGTACTTTGAGGCTTAAAGTCATTTATATAACTTTCCTTAAGAAAGGTTGCATGGGTTAATGCAATGAGTTTTTGTTCCTTTGAGTTATAAAATAATGTTCCTTTTATTCTTTGGGGATACCCTACAAACACGCATAATTCTAAACAAGATTCCAACTTCTTTGCTTCCTTATCCAATACATATGCTAGACACCCCTATATTCTCATAAGTCTAAGGAAGGGTTTCTTACCGTTCCACAACTCTTATGGAGTTTTAGGAACTGACTTACTTGGAACCTGGTTTAAAATGTTACATGCTGTGTGCAATGCATATCCTCTAGAAGATATTAGAAGTTTTAAATAACTTATCATAAATTGTATCATATCCAATAAGGCCCTATTTCTTTTCTCTACTACACCATTCTGTTATGCAGTACTTGGTGCATTTATTTGGGATAAAATCCTATTTTCTATAACGTGTCCTAAAAATTCATCAAAAAGGTATTCATCACTTTGATCAGATCGAAGTGCCTTAACAAATTTACCAATCGGTTTTCCACTTTTGCACGATATGCTTTGAATTTATCAAAAGTGAAACTTTTATGGTGCATTAGGTACATATATCCAAACCTTGAGTAATCATTTGTGAGTGATACGTAATACTCATACCCTCTTTATGCTTTAGTATTCATGGGGCCACAGGCATCAGTGTGCACAATTTCTAGATGTTTTTCAACCCTTATACCTTTTGCTCTAAAAGACCTCTTGGTCATTTTACCTTCAAGACAAGATTCACATTAGTGAAGACATACCTCCTTTAGAGATTCTGATGGACCATCACTTACCAATAGCTAAATCTTTTCTTGGCTAATATGGTAAGTGTTAAATACCAAAGGTTTACCTCATTAGAGTTAGTAGTTTTTTACCTTTTAGAGTTATTTATTATTTTAGTGTCTAGTAATAAGTACATCTTTAGTTTGATGAAGTAAATATTATCACCCATTCTTCTAGAACAGATGAAAATCTTGTTTTTACAAATCACTATAGTTTTGTTAAAAGAAACTAAATAAGAATCTTTAATTAAATAAGTGATCAATATAAGGTTCCCCTTAAAACTAGGAACATAAAAATAGTTTTTTTTAAAATAAATCTAAATTCATTAAAATAAAGATGTATATCTCATTGTTTCTACTAAGACAGTGCTCTTACTAACAATTCTTAATGAGAGGTTCCTATCAAGTAGATTTCTCATTTCTTTAAACCCCCATAAAGAAATACAAACATGATTAGTGGCTCTAGATTCAATGATATAAGTGTCTTTTGAATCTTCCACTAACCAAGATTTAATGTAAAGAATATCCCTTATCTTTCGTACAATTAGAAGCTATAAATTCCTTGTAAGTCTTCTTAAAGTGACCAACCTTTCCCTTATAGAAGCATTTTGACTTTTTAAGGTCCTTTGGCTTTTTTTTTCTTTTTTGTTCTTAACTTCGAATGAAAGAGGAATAGAAGACTTAGAAGCCCCTTGTTCCTTGTAGTTTTGCTTTTGCTTTTTCTTATTCTTGAACCAGAATTATAAGTAATAGCTAGATTTACCTCCACCTTAGGTTAGTGGTCATCATTAAGCATGAACTAGTAGGCCTAAAATTCCTTCGTGAGCTTTATAAGACCTAACTTTTCACTTTCCAGATTATACATAGCCCTAAAACTTGTAAAATCCCTAAAATAAAGTTTTGAAACACCATCTTAATTTGGGTGTTATATTCCAACTCAGCACCATTTTTAGCTGCCTTAGCAATGTACCCTATAAGCGTGAGCAATGATCCTTCACTAAAGTTCTTACTTTTTGCTTACAGTTGATTAATTTTGTAATAATAGATTGTCTAGCTAATTTGACTTTGCCTCTAAACAAATCCTCCAAATTATCCATGATCTATCTAGCAATGACATAGTTCTTATGTTCCTTTCGCAAAGCATTTGACATGCTAGCTAGTATATTGTAACATGCTATGTCATTGAACTTTTTCCAATGAGTGCAAAGTAAGAAAGCCTATCCATTAAGTGCATTATGTGGAAGCTCAAGTGGGCAAGGCTCATCAAGTATGAACTTGTGTTTCTTACAGTTGAGAATGATTAATAGATTTTTTTTCTAGTACTTAAAATTATCTCCATTTAATTTGTTATCAGTGAAAATTTGAATAAGAGGTGTAGGTGACCTTTTAAACTAAAATAAATATATCCAAAACATTACAACCATGCTCAAGCTAATATAAATAGGATATTTAGCAATTAAAAAAAGATATATATGTTTCTACACTAAATCCTTACATAAATGTAGCATTGCAATGGTAATTTTTATCATATATTGTCTTAAGCCATTAAAGGGTGATCTTAATTCAAATAACTAATAACATGGATACCATCCAGTTAATATATGTTATCTTAAATCCTTTTAGGTTAATCCATTAGTTTAAATAACAGAGCTCCAAGGGGAGGTTATTATTAAACTAGTCTTAAGTGTGTAACCATTGTTTATGAAACCCAATCTATGCGCTATTCAAGTTATTAAGGGATGATCTTGAATATAACATGCCTAAGCTCGTTTTCCATGCAAGAGATCCAATCTAGTATGCTAGCAGCGATCGATCACCTACCGAGGGGTATAGCTAAGGTGGTACTGGTGCGAGGTGTTACCATGCTTTCAAATATGGATTAACAATGGAGGCCATAGGTTTTGTTTAAAACCCTTTCCCACTCAATATTTTAAAAAACATGTAAGGTTTTAATATGCATGATTAATATAAGTCTATGTGGCATTCACATATTCTATATGACATGTTATCAATCATATACATATGTCTATCAACAAAACATATAGACGGAAAAATATTTAACACACCAAACCATGATCCCATCCTAGGAAATAGAAAAAATAGAATTACAAAAATTTCATTCAAAGCATACTTTAGTCTTGAACTTTTTGCTTTATCTTCATGCATTAATTTCCATCCTTGTAATTCATTTATTCATATCCATAGAACATTTAAAAATAACCATCTTTATAATCTGATAAAAATTTTAGATTAAAACATTTATCCTTCAATAGTTATAGGCCCGAGCCTATTGTTTTTGAAAATTTTTGACAAATACTGCTAAAAAATCCGCTAAAGTTTAAATCCTAACTTTTTTTATGACCTATATAAGCCCACTACCCCGATACTAGGCCCTAAATAGGCATAAAACTATCACCAAAATTTGAGCCCATGGCATAATAGGCCAACTATGCACCCCAAATGGATGAGCGGGTGCCCTGTACCCCTGGGTGTTCAACCCGCACCCTGAGGGTGTGCATACCCTAACCCCAAGGTGGATGGGTGCAAGCCTTATGCCCTTAAGGTATGCATGCCCCACCCTCAAGGTTGGTGGATGTGAGTCTCGCACCTTCGAGGTTTGGGATCGTACCCTCAGTGTCCATGCTCTGCACCCCTAAAGTGCATAAGCCCCTTACCAAGGGTGGGTAGGTGTGAGCCTTATAACCCCAAGGTACGTGCCTTACACCCTAAGGTACACATCTTGCACCTTAATGGAGCCAAGCCATACCCTTACTAATAAGGTTCAAACCTTAGTAGCCTTAGGTTAGGGTTTTAAGGTTTTAAAGTTTTCAAGGTTTTCCCAATGAATACCTATGCTCAGAAAATCTGCACGCAATTAGGCTATTGGTTCTAAAGAGAAGTTATTGATTCTAGATAACTTTCTAATTATTAGAAAATAAATAAGTTAATTTAAAAATAATTAACAATCTTTAGATCTTCCATCTTCCATGTACAATTTATATAAAAATTTAAAGAAAAGAAAAAATAAATCTATATGGTAATGATAGACCACATCTAATTACAACCCGATAAAAACCTAAATATATCAATTCTAAAATCTAAAGGATCATGATTGGCAAAAATATAATATATGTCATGGTAAAAAATAGAACAAAAATCCTAGAATGTCAACTCTCTAATAATTAGATTAGGACATGGCTAGATACCAATTATAGAAAAACCGATCAAATGCACAATGAAATTTTTGAAAATTTTTAATCTGACCGTACTAAATCATGTTGTTATATATAATAAAACCATCTTAATCAATTACTTGAGTTGCAGATCTAAAGATGCCATCCAAGAATTTCTAGATCCGTGTGAAAGCTTCAATAGTTAGCCTTTTCCACTATTCTCCAATTCCCAAATGGTATAGTGAGTGGGCATTCTTTGTCTCGACCAACTTCGGATTTATAGGGCTTGATTCTCTTTAATGACCACCTTATGCCACCAAATTTAGAATCATGAGATATTGTGATTAGAAACCTTTAGGTTTAGCCACAAGTTCTAAGAAAAAACCCTAACATAAGCATCTTATTTATATTAAGTGACAAAGTAACCCTAATTTTAAATTTTTTAATTAAAATAATTTTTTATCAATTTTGTAAGACCCACATTGAACTCTAGTATGGATGCCCATTATAATTTAACCCAAACACTAGCAGCCCCCCAAATTTATTTTATGGAATTTAGCTAGTTTAATCTGAATACTAATTTATTCTAGTTAGATTATAAATTTTATTTAGCCTAATAAATTTCCATAACTCTAATTCTAATTTGAAATAAAACCATGGTGATTTCATTTGAATAAACAATTATGTACTAATTATCAACACAAAATTAACTTTAGTGATAAATTATAATTAGTAAGTAAATAAAATAATTTAATTTTTTAAATTTATTTAAAAGATTATCCATATTTAATTTATAAATAAATATTTAAACAGGTCTTAATAGATATTAAATTAATTATATAAATTATTGATTTCTCATATCTATTTAATTTAAATTAATTTTTATATTTATCCAAAGATAAATATAATTAATTTAAATTACTAATTCTTGTCTAAATAAATACTTAATCAAATAAAATATATATTCTAAATAAATAATACCAAAAAATTATTTTCATTTATTTAGTTAAGAAAATGCCTACGCTTCTAGAGTGAGTGAATTTGGCACTTCACAATATTGAATTTTTCGTCTTTGGATATTTTAATTAATAACCAACAATTAAGAAATTATATTTTGCTAGTGGAGAGACCAAATGGACATATATAATTAGGCTTTAATAATTTATGTATTAATTATTTTATCTCAAATAGTTAATTATTAACCATAGAGTCGTATCACTAAAGACCTAAGAATATACTCCCAATTATATTCTATATTACATAAGCTTTATAAATAGCTATTTAGTTTAATGACCTTTTCACTTGTGTAATACCCTCATATGATATCCGTGATCAACAACTTAAAGTTAAAAGTCCATTTTACCCATTTAATCACCATATCTTAATGTTCCATTATACTCTCTATGTGAAAATGATTGTTCATCACATGTGAACAATTTATAATTTGACATACAAATGATCGAGGCCTCATCCATTTTCACTATACTGTGTAATGCCTTTTAACAAGATAATCTTAGCTTTTTATAGAGCTACAATTCCATATCTATAAGTAAAGCTCTTATCGAGTATAAAGTCGTTTGCCCAACGAACTGGTTGAATAGCTTATTACTTCAAGACATTTTAGCTTTTGGAACATCAAAGCATACAAGTTATACATATAAAGTCAATTACTTACCTAGGATTTAGGTAATTACAGATTGAATGTCAAAAGTGAATTAATCCATGTAAACAGACTTATTAATGGACTAATTGTGTTTTGGTCTTGTCCAATATATCACTGCCATTAGGTAATATATTTATGTCTCTACTTAGGAGTCAAACTGCTCGAGATGACCAGGGCAAGCCATTTACTTAATTAGATTTAGACATTATAATAGCCTTAACATGGGTTAATTAATCACATTAAACCCATAGACTATGGACTTTTAATTTAAACTACTTGGAATGTAGTCTTCTTGCATATGAAGTTTACTGTATGCAACATTCTAATGCTATAAATACAGGTAGCCAACAAGCCATGTCTGCTTACATTTTCTTTAACATGTAAACCTAAATGCAGATAGAACCGTAATGATAAAATGAGAACTTGAATATATATACAAATAATCAGCTCAAAATTTATTAAAAACGTCAAAATGTCTATCAACCTTAGGGCATTGATAATAAAAAAAATAGAGGATCTAATAAAATGAGATATAGATAGATTTAGAAAAGGATACTCTACGTCAAGCACAAGAGGGATACTAATGCAAAACATTACCTCGAGTTTAAGGACATTTTATTTCTTAAAAGCATAAATGTAAATTGCCATTAAGAAAATAAATTGGTTGGTTAGACATAAAGAAATATAATAAAATTTGCATTAAAGATAGATACATGAAAACATAGAAAAGAAGGAATGGTCAGGATGTATATCATAATTGATCTTGGTTATTGAGGAATAATTAAATTGATAATTTTGAGGTGCATTTGGATTCAACAGTGATCAAGCATAAAATTTTAATAAAAAGGACTAGGGAAACTCGAAGGAGAAAAAGGTTATAATTTGAATGTATTTTGAAAATAGGTTAGAGTATCCCTTTAAAGTAGACGAGGTTGAAAAATACCATCAAAAAAGTAAGGTTGGAGTATTACTCAAAAACAATGGGATTATAGTATTATAGTATTCCCTTAAAAAGAAAGAATTTGAGTGACATTTGAAAATCAAAATTTTTAATTTTTTTGAAGAAAATAAATTTTAGAATCTAAAATATTTTAAATAGAAAATGGAAATTAGTTTTGAAAACATTTTTAGTTTTTGATCAAAGTTTAAAAAGACCTATGTCGTGACTCCTGACACCATGGCAGAAACCATTTAATATGTTTCGAGTCATTCAAATGACCAAATAAGATGGTTTAGGAAAATCCATGTAAATTTTTTGAACGAGTCATTCAAATGACCAAATAAGATGGTTTAGGAAAATCCATGTAAATTTTTTGAACTTACAAAATAAGGGATAGCAGTACGTTGCTAACTTTCACGAATTTATTTTGATTTGGTCTGATGGTTTCCAGTAGCTAACGAGTACCATTAGATAGTTAACTTAATAAGGATTAATGTAAAAATATTCCAAAAATCCTACAAAGTAGTATTCTAGGTAGAATTAATTTTTGAAATTAATTTTGAGTTAGTATTGATAGCAAATGTAGGAGAAAGGGATTATAGGCTTTGAAAAATTGCCTCAAACTCAATCGGGATTGTTAAATCACAAATGATAGCTTTTCAAAAATAAAATTTTATGAAATTTTTAGGAAAAATATTCAAAATGTCCAGAAAAATCATTTGATAAGTCATATTTTCCCAAACAAAATGTGAATAAAAAATTCCAAATATTCCAAATAGCAAAGGTTCAAAAAATCATAACTTTCATATCTAGAATGATCTAGTGGCAAACAAGGTATCATCATAAAGGTACCTAAAAGCCCTTTCAAGAAAAGATGATAAAAAATTTTAGAAAAATCATTTAGAGTCTGAAAATAATTTTTCAAATAGGAATACTATGCTCCTAAGACCAAAATAGAGATTTTTAAGGGTTAAGCTTTTACAGTCACGTGTCAAGGTATCAAACTTGTGAATGTCTAATCACTAAGGTACATAGGAGTGAAGTAACAGATGAATCAACTCCCATAGAGTAAGCCATTGAACCATCCATTATCCACACCTACAGTCATGATAGGCTTGAAATGTGGCTTAAACTAAATATTTGAAAACATCTTTTGGATTTAGATTGAAAACAAAATTTACTTGGCCTAATATGGCCATGATTCGAATCATTTGTGTTTGATATATACCTAAGATTGGAGAACCAATATATTGAAAACATTGAATCAATGCTAATCCTAATTGATTGAGGTTACTATGGATTTAACTTGGGGTTTTCTTTGGAAACATATTTTTACAAGCATCATAGAGGCATTTCAACAAACATACGATGAATAAAACTCAGTGCAAATATTAAACATGATCAACCACTCAAAATAGCAATCTATCCATGCACTTCAACAAGGAAATCATGGTGAAAATGCATCCTAAGGTATGTTCAAGATCAAAATATGCTAGGCTAAGCGTTCACACATCGAATGAACAAATTAAGATAACAAAAAACATGGAAAAAATGCATGGGCAGGGGCCATTTTAATATCAACAAGAAATATGGCATTCTAATTCATTAAAACACTATTAAATCACCAAGAAAGTCATCAAAGTTTAAAGGCTATCACAAAAAAAGCCACAACAATGCATGAAATCCTTAATAAGGTCGTGGAAATATGAGGTTTACTAAGATGATAATGATAAAGGAACAAAAAAAAAAGATAAGATAAAAAAATATACCCTAATGAAAGCTTGAACTCTTAGCTATATCCTTAAAAAGCAATGCAGCAACTTCTAGCTCATTTTTTTCCCTTTTTTTTGCTATGTGTAATCAAGCAAGAAATGAAAAGAAAAAGAATTTGCTATAAAGAATGGTTTTTAGGGTAGAGATTAGGGATATGAAAGGTTTTAGAAGGGTAAAAAGAGAGCTACAAGTTTTTTGGAAGAGCACAATCAGTTCTTTGGTGACTGATACAAAAAAGTCCCTTCAATTAGCTTACTAAAAATTGGATATCTAGTGGATAATTTTAGCCACTAAGATGACCTAACAATGAGGCCATGAAGGACTTTTGGCATTTTTAAGATAATGACTCATGGTACCAATGTGACACCTTTCAATATTTCATTGTTAATCATGATTCTTGTAGGCAAAGAAAAGCATGCATTAGCTAATTAAATAGGCAATCATAACCTTATCCTCCATTAAATTAGATTTTCCTATGAAATATCCTCATGCAAAGCTTAATGGGCCTTTTCAGAATGTGTTAATCTAATATTTAGAGCCCCAAAATTAAATCCACATGATTTGTAATAAGTTATGTCTGATATTGTATGCCCTTTTAAGGCCCATGTCATGAACCAAATTTGAGTTTAAAAGTCATGGTATGAAGGGGGAAAATGTCTCAAATTAGGCTAAAAATGGCCTTACATATTGATACACTGAGCAAAAAATCCCAAAATATATTGATACCTTAAATATGGTATCAATACAAAGCACGGTATATTGATATAAGCAAGCATGTATCAATACCAAGCTTGTTGTATTGATATGTGCTCTTGTATTGATACTTATTAGACAAAAATCATGATTTTAGCTATGACATAACTTAATACAAACACTCTTGGTATCGATGCCACTCTTTAAGTATCGATATCATACCCTTTAGTATCGATGCAAGTAGCAGATTTTGGGATATGAATGACGTGAAGCCTTGTATCTATACCTGACACCTCTGTATCGAGACATACATACAAAAATTGTAAATGTTTTTACCTTTTACTCTTTGAACTCTTCACCTTAGCCAAGAATGGTGGGAACTTAACTTATTTCTTTGAATAACCTTGATGGTGCCTCAGATGATGATTTTTGATACCTCGATTATTGGCTTAAACAAAATAAGGCATCTATAGCTACTTTTCTTTGGTCATTATTGAGCATTAGGATAGGGTAAAAAATATATACACTATTTTTTCTAAGGTACAACATTACCTCTTGAGTATCCATAGGAAAATAGAGATGTAGTTAGTCTTACACTAAAATGGGCAAAGTATATTAGTAGTAGTCTCAACTGATAAGAAAATTTCAATAGGTTTTATAGATTTTGATCTCCCTACTAAATATTAGTTTTTCAAGTTTGACCTTTCAAACAAACATCAGCTAGTGTGGGCTTTAACTTAATAGGTATTCAACTCTTTGTGGACTGAGGTAGGTCAATAACTAGTTCTTTGTGGCTAACTTAATAGGTGTCAAGCTTTTTATGGACTAAGGTAGGTAGGTGTCTAGCTCTTTATAGACTAAAGTATATAGGCATCTAGCTTTTTATGGATTGAGGCAAGTATGCATTAAGCTCTTTGTGGACTGAAGTAGGTGAGGGTCTAGCTCATTATGGGTTAAGTTAGGTAAAGGTCTAACTATTTATGGACTAAGGTAGGTATCCAATTCTTTTAGGCTGAAGCAGGTGGGCATCAACTCTTCGTGGACTAAGGTAGGTAGACATCCATCTCTTTGTGGACTAAGGTAGGTGAGCATTCAGCACTTTATGGATTGAGGTAGGTAGACATATAACTTTTTTGGATTGAGGTAAATGGGCTTCCAACTCTTCATGGACTAAGGTAGGTAGGCATCTACCTCCTTATGGAAGGTAGATGGGCATCCAGCTCCTTATGGACTGAGGTAGATGGGTGTCTGGCTCTTTATGGACTAGGCAGTTAGGCATCTAGCTTTTTATGGATAAGGAAGGTAGACATCCAACACTTTATGGACTAAGGTAGGTAGGCACGTAGCTTTTTGTAGACTAAGATAGGCAGGTGCCTAGCTCTTTATAGATTGAGGTAGGTAGAGTTCAAAGAGCTTACTTAGGGTTTATAGGGTTTTTAGAGATAATAGTTGGTACCTATATTTTTGAGTTTGCTTAAGGCTTTTAAAAGTAGAAGTCTATACATGAAAGGTGGTACCTTGTTTCACGTATAATGCATAAAGGTGCAGATGCATGCTTGGATGATGAAAATGTGATAATTTAGAGATCTAATCCAACAATTATCTTTGAAGTTTTGAATCACCTTCCATCTTTAAGTTTCATTAGGTGTTTCATGTTTTAAGGTTTGCCAACTTCACTTTCAATGCTTAAATTTTTTTTTTTCAAATGGTTGAGGCCATTTTTAAAGGTTGAGGTGACCCGTTAAGCGTAAAAAGGTTCATGAGTCTGAGTGGCTTATACTAGGGGTTTATTCATCAAGGTAAGTTACCAAACTTGGTGAGCTAGTTCTTGACATGCTTGGAAAAATACATCTGATAGTCTAAACTGACTAATAGAAGTGTGATTTAACGATGGAGGTTAATTATCATTGATTTAGCTTTACCTTTTAGGTGAGGTTTATTAAAGAACATCTTTGATATATATTTTTTTAACACGAAGAAAGTCTAAAAGGTAAGTCTTATTGTGGTTCTAGAATCTATTCTTGGCTTTTTACACTTAAGAAGATTTTCCTACAAAGTTTCATCTTTTTTGAAGTAATACTAGGAAATCTTATTATCATTTTTGTACAATCTATCGAGCATTATCAATTACATAACAAACATGATGCAATATGGTATGCAATTATAAAAATAAGATATAAAAAATTAAAATGATTGCATTTTATTTTTGGAGAAAAATGAATATAATTTATTAAATATTTTGATAGGCACAAAAGAAGTTAAAGATTAATTTTTTCAAGTAATTGGTCCTTTTTTATGCCCATGACATGAGTCTTGTATTGAGTACTTTTGGAAACTTCTCTCAAATAATCAAGTTTTTTGGTATCAGTCATTTTTCATGTAACCTCTCAGATTATCCTATGGTAGTTGCCCCAAGCTAATGTAAACATAGTTTTTTTTCCTTTAGGATTAAGTAGAAGTAGGTTTGGTAAATTTAAGATAGGAGAAAAAGATTAGGCCAAAATTTGGTACTTTGATAGAGGATGGTTATGTTAAGTTAGTATTAGCCTTGATTAGGTTCAAATAAGGGTAAGGTTTGGTTGTTTAGGCTACCTTTCTAGAAATAAAGATGCCTCAATAGGTTTCCATTTGAAGGACCTTTTCAGGCATAATACTTCTTGATGAAATCAGAGTTGATGGGGTTCTGGAGGTTGTTGCCATCGATCTTAATTAAAATCAATGCTCCCCTGAAGAAAGTTCGTTCAACCATATAGGGACTTTCCTACTTTAGGGTCTATTTTCCTTAAGTATCTTTGTGAATTAAGAGGATCTTTTAAGCACTACGTCTCCTTCTCAAAACTAATAAGGATGAATCATCTTGTTATGAGCTTTCATCATATGCTTTTGGTACATATGTCTATGATAGATAGCTTCATCTTCTTTTCGTTGATGAGGCTATATTTCTCATATTAACTTTTGGCCCACATATTTTCTTTAAGATGTCATTCCATCAAGACCTTGAGTGAAGGGATTTGAACTTCAATGGGCAAGACTATCTTCATGATATAAACTATGAAGAATAGGGTAGCTCCAGCGAAAGTTAAAATTATTATGCAATACGCATCCAAAGCAAAGTATAGCTTTTCATGCCAATCTTTTTAAGTTTTGGCTATTTTCTTGACTATTTTTTGAATGCTTTTGGTGGCTACTTCAACTGCCCCGTTTATTTTTGGACAATATGGCACTGAATTATGGTGCTTGATCTTGGACTAGAAACAAATTATTTCTATCATTTTGTTGTTCAAGTTGCATACATTATTTGAAATAGTCAGTTTAAGAAGTCCATATCAGTAGATAATGTTCGTTTCCCAAATTTACACCTAATAGATATGGTGATGTTGGAATCTGAAGCTACTTTTACCTATTTGGTGAAAGAATCAATGGTAGCCAAATGAAACGATGCACATTCGAAGCCGGCCCTACATAAAGAAAAGCTTTAGAGTCATCATAAAATGAAAGGGTGAAGTGGGATGTGGATTTTTTCTACATAGTTTTGGTATTTGCCATTCTATGTTTGTTAGCTTGTTTACCATAAATTCCTTCATGGACTTCCTTTAGAATTCCCTTAGCTTCAAAAGCATCTACATGTTGGAGTAATGTTTGATCCTAGCTTTTCTTCTACAGACTTCGCCATCTAAAATGAAACTTGTAGACATTATTTAGATAGTTCATTTATCAATTTCTATAGCATGCTTTAGGAATTGCTGGTCTTAAATGTAATGAAGAATGTCATGGTACCATAGTAGCTCATCTATTTTTTTTTACACTATAGTAGTAGGCAAGAGCTCTTTGAATACTCATCTTGATAGGTGTGACTTCTGGTTCCTAGTTACTGCAAACATAGAAGCCAAGGTTGCTTGAGCATCTGTCACTTGGTTGTCTTCCTAAGGTAAATGTTTAAAGCTAATTTCATTGAATTATTGTAGTTTATTGATTAGCCTCTCATATTAGAATAGCTTAGCATCCCATATTTCCTATTCTTTTCAAAGTTGATAAATTACCAAGATAGAGTTCCCAATATACGCGCCTTATATTTGACTATGTTATCGGTACAGTCAAAGTTTAGTCAGTAGTAAAGGGATAATAATCTCCATTTAGTGAGATTAAAATAGCTCAATTCTGTGCCCCAATGCATTTGATGCTCCATCAAAATACATTTTCCAAGTTTGGCTACAATGATACCATCTTCTGCTTTGGATATGCACAATAGTCTTCTGCTAGGAATTCAAAATCTAAAGGTTTATAGTTTTCTTCAGCTTAACTTGCGAAAAACTTAGTTATTGCACTACATTTGATGGCTTTCGAGCTCACATAAATGATTTCATATTCAGGGAGTAAGACTCACCATTGGGCTAACTTTCTTGATAAAGCAGGGCCTCGTACAAGCATTTGATAAGGTCTAGTTTGGTAATCAGCATTTGGTGTGATATAACATGTATTGCCATAACCTCCAAACCATCTAAGCCAAAAGCGTAACATAACTTCTCTATTGTGGAGTAGTTATTTTCATGCTCCATGAATTTGTTGCTTAAGCAGTAGATAGCTTGTTTTTTTTTTCCTAACTCCTCATGTTAACCTAATACATAGCCCATGACTTACCAAAAACTAATAGGTATAAGATTAATAGTCAATCGAGAACCAATAGTACAAGCATCGGTAGGCTCAATAGATAACACTTAACCTTATTAAAAGTTTGTTGGCATTCATCATTCAACTCATTATGGTTTTATTTGTTAGAGTAGATAAAGGAATAGATCATATTTATTGGTTAGATGAGATATGAATCTGGCTATATATTTCAGTCTTTCAGGGAAACTCTTTACTTTTTTAGTGTATAAGGTTGTGGGAGGTTTTGGATAGCCTTTAACTTGTTAGCATCAATCTTAATTCCTTTTTCACTCATAACATAGGCAAATAGTTTATCAAAGGTAGCATCAAAGGTGCACTTAGTCATATTTAATTTAAGTTAATATTTGTGCAGCCATTTAAAAAGTTTATAGAGGTTGGTGACATGTTCAATCTCTTTTAAGGTTTGGTAATCATATCATCGATATAAATCTCTATATCTTTTTGTGTAAGGTCATGGAATAATGTCACCATTGCTTTTTATAAGTTATCTTAGCGTTCTTGAGTCTAATAGGCATAACCTTGTAGCAGAAAGCATCCCATATGGTCACAAAATGGTTTTCTCCATGGCTTTGGGTACCATTTAATCGATTGTAGCTCGTAAATCTATCCATCAAGGAAAATATAGAGTTTTAGCTAGTATTATCTATTAGGTATCGATGTAAGGTAAAGGGAAATTACTTTTAGGGCTAGCCTGGTTTATGCCTTCATAGTCTACAAACATCTACACCTTACCACCTTTTTTAAAGACCGGGATAATGTTGGCTACCCATTTGAGATACTTGGCTAGCTTGAGAATTTTTTTTCCAAATTGTTTCTTTACTTTTTCTTTAATCTTTAGAAGTATTTTCGATTTCATTCTCCTAAGTTTTTGTTGTACAAGTTTGCACTCAGGTTTTAAAGCATAATTAATGCTTCGCCATAATCCATTGAAAGGCACCCAATGAAATGGCTTGCATTTGCATACAATTAGGCCAAGAATAACCCATGGAACTGTCTAAGTCACTTTATTGACATTCAAATCTTAAAATGTTTTAATCTATTAATCTTTGATGGTATCTTGTAGCCACTCTATTTCCAAGAACTTTGTAAAAGAACTAAAATTCACCTTGTACGATTATAGTGGTCTCTTACCCTAAAAATGGCTGTGAAGCCATACATGCAACATTGATAAGCATTAAGAAAAAGCTGCTTTACCTTTTTCCCTCCCAAAATTTAAGGACCAGATAGTCTTTGCTAAGATAGCAGGAGCAGGATCGATACTAGAACTTAGTTTTAAGGAAATATCTACCATAGGAACCTCTATGTGTCCTAAAGCCCTTGGGATTGGACCACAGATTGCCAATGCAAAAACATCCTAAATCTTCTTCTTGTTTGATTAATACTTACGGTAGATTTCAAACTATCCCACATGATACATGCGCTATTCCCTAGTTTGACTAAATAGGAATCCGCCTAGTATTCATTGACTCTAAGCATTCTAGCTAATTTCTTCTTGAAGGGTATAGGTTTTGCTGACTTAGAGTAAATTTTGTTGAATTAGGCCCTTCTGATATTAAGCATGGTTGTATACTCTTCTTTAGTAGGGACTGGATCATGCCCATTGCAAGTGAAACATCTATATACTAGATTCTAGAATTGTATCATGTTACATAGTAGTCTAAAGTCAATTTTGACTTGGATCAATAGAGAAATATCCTTATAATCTTGTACAAAGATTGCTTTATCAGTCTCATCCTAACTATTCCACACGTCTCTCAATTCTTGAAGATTAAATGCCTAAAAACCATTTTAGATTATTCTATGATCATTGAGATATATATGGGCCTGAGTTTATTCCTACTTTCTCTCTGTTCCCTTTCTGACTCAATCTTGACTGTCTTAATATCTTCAAAACCTTTAATTAATGTTTGTGCCATGTTAGGATACTTATCTACAGACACTACCCTTGAAACCAACTATCTTGAGCTTATATAACATGATGTATGTCGCAAAGACCATAATAAAAAAAATTAACTTGGCAACATATTAAAGATAAGAAATAAATCATAAAACAAAAATGCCTTATGCAATCATGGTGCTTCAAGGCGAGCGTGGCAAAAATATGGGTATAGTGATTTTGCCTGTCAAACTTAGACTCATATGGATAGCATGCCGGTATGTATAGGATATAAGTGTCCTATGGGATAAAGATTAATGCTTAAGACGATTAGGATTTGCTCACACTATATAGTCATAGGCTAATATCAAGCCATCTATCAAATAACATAATGGTTTATTTAGGTGTTTGCTCTCAACGAGACGACATGGTGTTTTTAGGGACATTAAGTACTCACTTATCATCATTTAATGATTGATGGGCCATAATTCATTAGCTAGACAACATAACAACTTACTTGGATAGGTTGCATTCCATGGGAAGCGATATCAGCCTTGAGTAAGTTTTTAGGTGACAACATTTAAATGTTATCTCTTGTAGAAATGGGAAAAAGGCTTAGCTTTTGGTTGACAGCATAACAGTGCATCTCGATGGCATTATTACAATGGATGCCATAATTCAGGGCAGAAGAGAAGGTATTGGTGATGATGTTTATTCATCATCGTCTATGCAACAAAAAAAAGGATAGAGTAGAGCAATAGGTAAGAAATGTTTTACAGAATGACGTACCTTGAGTTAATCTAGCAATATTTTGGTATTGCTTGATATGATTTGGCTCTTATGGTTAACTATATAGGGTTATGTTAACTCTAAAAGGTTTTTAAATCGCTCTTCTATTTGGTAAAAACAACCAAGGCACCCCAATCCTAGGCCAAACACAAGCTTGGCATAACTAGTTTAATTCGGGTAATGCATTTTGCTCTGCCCATTGGATTAAAAATATAGCATAGAAGCATAAGTGCTTTACACCCCAAAAGATATTGCTAGCCCACAGGTAAAAAAAGATACCATGGAGGAATATTTGCTCACTTTTACCAAATAAAAGTGCTAATTTTTCTCCAAGAAACATACGACCGAGAGTCTAATGCAACGTGAGTACACAGTGTGTGTCAAGGAAGCAACAAAACTTTTTGTTTTACTCCTTATTACCATTTTAGAGAAACTATCGTCATTATTTTTTCTTTTTTCCTAACAATCATGATAAAGAAATAAATATACATAAAACATTAACAAATAAGTGTTAGGGCATAAAGAAGATGAAGAAAGAAGGTTACAAAAAAATGATAGACAATCAAAGGAAATCAAGAATCTGTTAAAATTTAGTTAGCTGTAGGCCTAACTCTCTAAATAAATCCTAGTGAAGTCACCAAGCTATCACAACATGCCCCTCTTCGCATGGTACGCTATGACTTAAAAAACATTACAGAGAGAAAGAGCTTACTTTTGGCTTTATCCTTAATTGGGATTTGGATTAGGCATGATAGAAAGATATTTGAGGGGAAAACCATCAAACAAATCACCTCATCCAACCGATCTTGCATGGCCATTACTAAATAACCTTGACTTGTAATCACCGCAGATTATTTTAGGCTAGGTATGAGCAGAGACCTATTAAAACTAGTGATTTTGAGTTACGAAACTCTAAACATTGATTTTACAAACTACATTGTAGAAAGAGAAAATTTTTGACCAATCATAAATTGCCACATGTAAATTGAAATTCTTTTAATTAAAAAATTATCAATTAAATTCTACATAACCATGTGCAATTGATGACATCATAAATAGATATTTATCATTAATTAAATTAAAATTAATTTAAAGATAAATAAAAAAAGTTTCATCTCTAAGTAAATTAAATTAATTATGAGATAAATAAAAGAGTTTTATCTCTAATTAAATTAAATTAATTAAGAGATAATTCATCAAGATAAAGTTATCAAAGAAGTTATATTCTTTAAGAATTTTTTTTTGCTTGGCTCACTGCACTACAAAAAGGGGTATCTATCAAAGCCATTCAACATAATTCACAAGCCTAAAGAGAAGAAGCAGATTTTGAATATTCAAGTCCTCTCAAAGTATTAAAAAGTTTTCTCTCAAGAATAAGAAAAACACAAAGAACACGACTTTCATTCTTCAAGAAGCTATTCTCCAATCCTGTTCTGACAACAGAAAGAAGTTAAATTCCATTTGTCAAGATCAAGTCTAGAAGATTCTTGAAGTGGACCTCAGTTATTCAAGATCAAGCCTAGAAGACCTTTGGATCGAAGCTTTTATTGAAGAAAAGAATCAAAGGATTTCTTTATTGTAAAGAATATCTAGAGATTGTAACTCAAGTCTGATAAATAAATTGATTTATTTGTCTCTAAATTTTCTTTGTCATATTTTTGACACGAAATTTATGTGTACAAATTTCGTGCATGCCTAATTGGATGATCTTTGCCTTTTATCTCTTTTCTTCAAAATTCAAGTTATCAAGTTGCAATGGCTCCTAAGGAGAACCTTGTCAACAAACCAACTTTCAAACCTACTCGTGCTAATCCTGTAGTCTACCATGCTTCATCAGCTAGCAATGATGTCACTATTTATCCTTGCATCACCAGGGCAAGGACCAAATCTCTTTCTAAACTTTATGATTAGACTTCTTCATGTCAAGACTCAAAAGAAGTTCCTGTTGAATAACTTGATTCTAGATCAAGTCCAAATCACCAAAAATCATCCAAGAAGTAAGATAGCGACACAGGTTGTTTTTAAAAACACCTTTTCCAAAATCAAACTTTAGAGTAATAAATGTAATGACAATTGGCACTACATCACTTGAAGATTAAGTTATAATTTTGGTAGAATCTATCAAAACTCTCATAGCAAGTATCAGAAGAAAAGATGAACGTATTACCTTTCTGATGGATAGGATGGCTACTTTCACTAGAAAAAAATCAATGGCCTTAAGTGAAAATAATTAATCCAATCTTCATAACGATGCTAAGAACTCTAACATTTAAGATGCTATAGGGTCAGAGTAAAAGATTAGTGAAGTGGTCATAACAAGTCAGCTCAAATATTTTATAAATAAGCTATTAAGGACAAGTTGACAGCATCAATCAACCTTCATACATTTATACAAAGCCATACACTCTAATGATTGATCGTTTGAGGATGCTTGAAAATTATCAACCTTTAAAGTTTTAGCAATTCGATGGAAAGGGAAATCTATGCCAACATGTTACTTATTTCATGAAAACTTGTAATAATGTTGGAACCTACGAAGATTTTATGGTAAACAATTTATCCAATCTTTGAAGGGTAATGCTTTTGATTGGTGCACTAATCTTAAGCCTGGAATGATTGATAGCTGAGAACAACTTGAGCAAGAATTTCTTAATCAATTTTATAGCATTCGTCGCATCATCAATATGATTGAGCTCACTAGCTCATGCCAAGAAATGATGAACCAGTAATAGACTACATCCATAGTGAAAGAATTTAAGCCTTAATTGTGAAGAAAGATTATCCAAGTCTTTTACCCTTGACATGTGCATACAAGGCAAGAACTAGGGCTTGCACTTTATTCTTCAAGGGATCAAACCTAAAACCTTGGAAGAGCCAGCTACCCGTGCTCATGACATGGAGCTAAGTATGTCATTTTCTAGAAATTGAAAGCCTCTTATGCAAGAGCTGAAAAAAGCTTAAAAAAAGCAAGACACCCGATAGAAGGAAAATCTTTTCTAGTAAAAGAGAAAGGTAGTCCATGGCTATGGCCTTTTAAGATCTTTTCTAAGTCAAAATAAGCTCAAAAGACAAAACCTACACTTACCAAAAACAAAGGCAAAGCTTAAGTCACCTTGAAGGAAATGCAAAAAAAAATTTTTCCCCCATTTTAATGTTGCTAGCATATTAAAAGAACTTTTAAAGACTAAGCCAATTCAGTTGCCAGATATGAAGTGACCTGAAGAAGATAATAAAGTTGATGATTGTAACTATTGCAAATATCATCGAATAGTTAGCCATTTTATGTAGAAATGCTTTGTCTTGAAAGATAAAATCAAGGTACTTTATTAAAGAAAGGAAGATTGAATTCGAGAGGAAATAATGTCGGCAAACATGGCATCAATCACTATGGTTTCTTATTCCATTTTATTGGATAGAACTATAAAGTTTGGCTTTTTTTATCCCATCAGACTCCCTTCAAACACAACTACAATGGTGGATTTTCAAGCAATAGGGCCAACCATTTATTCTAAAAAAGAAAAAAAAGATGACAATGGCTCGACATTAGTCATATGTCGAAGAAGTAGAAAGTAAAATCTTTAAAAGCCCATGAAGGTCCCCATAAGTGCTAAAATGATCAGATGGCAATGTAAAGCTTCAAAGCCTAAAATGCCTCAGATAAACATAGGTTGATCTAAGCATAAAAATTTGACTTGGAAAAGGTCACAAAGACCAGTCATTTTAAATGAATAGATACCAATCTAATTTAGAAATTAAGATTTGCCACCTATGACTTGTTACAATATTGATGGTAATAAAGAATTTGAAGATGAATACAATATAGATACAGTCATGATTAGAGCTAGAGATCATTATTGTGGTTCAAGCATTAGCTTCACTAATGAAGATCTACTGCTAGGATCAACTCCTCATAATTGACCGTAGGATTTGCTTGCGAACAAAAGATTAATAGGATTTTAGTGGATGATGGTTCCACAGTCAATATGCTCCCTTTAAAGATAATGAAAGAATTAGGAGTTCCTTTAGATAAAATGATGCAAAGTCGTCTAATGATTCAAGGATTCAACCAAAAAAGCAAAAAGCTTTTGGAAAGCTTAGCCTTTAACTTTTCATTAGAAGTATGAAATCCCATCCACTATTTCATGTTATTGATGCCAAAACAAGGTATAATATGTTGTTAGGATGACTATGGATACATTAAAATGGTGTGGTCTCCACCACTGCAGAAATGGTCAAGTTAAGACAATTGTTGTTGATCTTAAACCATTTACCTTAACCGAGGCTCATTTTGCAAATGTTAAGTTTTATGTGGAGAGGGCTTTCAATAAAAATGTAATGACTACTCCTAATAAAGAATTGAAGTAAAAGGAAAAAAACTTCGTTCATTTAGCCAAAAAAAGATAAAATCAGTCAAGGTTTAAAGAATTTGACTCCTTCCTTCACTAAAAAGAATCAATAATTCTTAAATCCCTTTTGAAAAGATATGCTAGGACAACAGAATAACCTTTCGTTGAACATCAAGATTTTCCATCCTATCAGGCTGAGGCTTTGATCCAAGTGCCTATAGACTACTTGTTAAAGCTAGATATAAATAAGAGGATGTTGTTAAATTAGCAAAAGAATCTAGCAATGCAAAGTCATAAAGTCCAATCAAGGCTTTTCAAGTCTGGTAAAAGAAAACTGATCATGTCAAAACATCTAAAAAAAGAATTAGATTTTCTCCATTAAAATTAAAGATTCATAAAGAAACTTCAAGATATATAAACGTGTAGGAAATTCCTAAGGATGAAAAGGATTTAATGAGCCACCGAGACTTTTAGTGTTTAATCGCTTGGGAACACTTTCAATGCAGGTTTTAATGTTTGGCCGTTTGAGCATTTAATTACCTTGAAGGTCAATATTTAAGTAGATAGGGGCAAAAACTAATTAAGCTTATTCAAGTTAGCTGAAACCCGTACATGCAAGGCTAGGAATTTTGAATTCCAAAAAAGGATAACCAAAGTCGAAAAAAATCTCAACCTTTAATGAAGCGAGGGATTTTCATAGCAAAATTCTTTCTCGAATAAAAAGGCAAAACGAGTAGAAAGTAACTACTTATGAAGTCTTTAAAGGCTAAAAAGTAGATTGTGGTAATAATCAAGCAGGTGGCATCTTTAAAAGAAGAAAAACTTAAAGAAATAGAAATAGTCACTTTGCATTATATATCTATAAAGAGAGCTGATGAAGAACCACAAGAAAAAAATGCTCAAAAAGCCCTTAAAGAAATCAAGCTACCATGGATGAGCTAAAAGAGGTTAACATTAGTACTAGTGAAGATCTACATCTAATCTTTATCAATGCTTGTTTGTCTCTAGAATAGGAAAAAACTTATCTGGACCTTTTAATTAAGTATAAAGACATCTTTGTTTGGGCCTAAAAAAAATGCTAAGGCTTGATCCAAAAATATCTATGCATTGTCTAAGTGTCAAAAAGACTATAAAACCTATTAAACAAGCTCAACAACATTTTCATCCTGACTTCATTCCTCAAATTAAAGCTGAAGTGAATAAGCTCATTGAAGCCAGTTTTATTAGAGGTGTCAAATACCTTACTTGGATATCAAACATTGTCCCAGTAAGAAAAAAGAATTACCAACTTCAAATTTGTGTAAACTTTCGAGATTTAAATAATGGTTGTCCAAAGGATGATTTCCCTCTTCCCTTAACAAAGATAATGATGGATGCTACAACTGGTCATAAGGCCTTGTCTTTTATGGATAGGTCATCTAGTTATAATTAGATTTGCATGGCTTTAAAGGATGAACTTACTGCATTTTAAACTCTAAAAGGGATATATTGTCATAAAGTTATGCCTTTTAGGTTAAAAATGTTAGTGCTACATATCAAAAAGCAATGCAAAAGATCTTTGATGATATGCTTCACAAAAATGTCAAGTGCTATGTGGATGATTTAGTTATGAAGTCGAAAAAAAGGGCATATCATCTCACTGATCTCCGTAGAGTGTTCAAAAGATTATGTAGGTGCCAATTAAAGATGAATCCACTAAAGTGCGCTTTTGATGTGTCTTCGAGTGTTTCTTGGGTTTATGATGCGACATCATAGAATTGAAACGGATCAGTCAAAGATAGATGCGATCATGAAATGGCTAGAACCACGTAATCCTTATGAGCTCAAAAGTTTGCAAGAAAGATTAGCATATATTTGACACTTCAAATTAAATTGGTAGGTCGATGTCAACCATTCAATTGGTTGAGAAAGAAAAATGTTCTTTTTGTTTAGGATAAGCTTATAGTAATGCTTTCAAAAGCATTAAGGCCTATTTGCTGCAACCGCCCATTTTAAAGGCATCTATGCCAAGAACACGTTTGATCCTTTATACTGCTACATAGGAACGTTCTTCAAGAGCATTGTTATCACAAGAAAATGGAAAAGAAAAAGAAAATGCACTTTACTATCTCAGTAAAAATTTTAATACTGCTAAATTAAATTATACTCTAATAGAAAAGACCTATTTGGCATTAATGTTTATTGTTAAAAAGTTAAAGCATTATTTGCAAGCTTACTCTGTTAATTTGATATCTCAAGTAGATCCTCTAAAGTATCTCATGTCCAAGACTATACTTAGTGGAATTTGATATCACTTACATTCCACAGAAGGTTGTTAAGGATAAGCATTGGCTGATTTTCTTGCAAACCATCTTATTCTAGATGATTAGCAATTCTCTAAAGATCTTTCTGATGAGGATGTTCTTTTTATCGAAATTTCTAAGCCATGGAAGTTGTTTTTTCATGGAGCTACAAAGCCAGATAAAGTTGGAGTGGGCATTGTCTTTGTCACTCCAAAAGGTGATGTGTCGCCTTATCCATCCACTCTCACTGAAAATTGTTCCAATAATCTGGCAGAATACCAAGCTCTGATTATTAGATTAGAAATGGCAATTGATATGAAAGTCACCCAACTTAAAGTATATGGAGATTCTAAATTGGTCATCAACCAAATTTTTTCACTTTATAAAGTGAAAAAAACCAAAGCTTTTACTATATGTCAACCATGCGAAAAAACTTTTGGAATGGTTTGAACAATGTGAACTTAGAGCACATGCCAAGAAAAAAAATAGACAAGCAAATTCTCTAGCTAATTTAGCATCACCTCTTGTATACTAAGTGCCAAAGTAAAGGTTCTTTTGTGTAAACGATAGGTTTTGCCGTCAATTACTATCTTTGAAAAAAAAAAAAGATAAAGAATCCAATGCTATTTTAGTTTATGAAATAAAAAAAGAAGATTGGAGACAATCTTTGGTCGATTATTTAAAGTATGGTAAATTATCTAGTGATCCAAAGCATAAACAAAAGTGAAACGTTGAGCTTCTTGATTTATTTACTTTAAAGGTACACTGTATTGTCATCCTTTTAATAGAGTCTTTCTTCGATGTTTAGCAAAAGATGAAGCATCCAAAGCTCTATAAGAAGTTCATGTTAGAGTTTTTAGTGCACATCAATCTGGAGCTAAACATTTTTAAATTAAAATGATGGGATACTATTGGCCTGCAATGGTAAAAGGTAGCGTGGACTATGCTAATAAATATCAAGCATATTAGTTTCATGCTAACTTTATCCATCAACCTTCTGAGCCATTGCATCCAACAGTCATATCTTGGCCATTTGATGGTTAGGGACTTAACTTGGTAAGACCATTACCTAAGAGCTTGATGGGGCATGTGTATATACTTATAGCTACAGATTACTTTTCAAAGCAGGCAGAAGCGGCACCTTACAAAGAAGTGAAGAAAGAAACTATTGAAACTTTCATTCGCACTAATATCATTTATCGATATGGCACACCACGATACATCATGACTGATAATAGGAAGCTATTTGACATAAGCAAATTATGTGTATAGTTTGACTTCAAGCAATATCACTTTTCAATGTACCATGCTCCAGTAAACAGATTAGCAAAAGCTTTTAGCAAGACTTTATGCAATCTTCTAAAAAAAATGGTTAATCATTCAAAGAAAGATTGGCATGAAAGGATGGGAGAGCTTTGTGGGCTTATCGTACTACATATTGCATGCCAATTCAGGCTACTTCATATTCGCTTGTTCATGGTTTAGAAGCTGTTATACCATTTAAGCAATAAATTCCATCATTAAAGATTATAATTCAAGAAGGTCTTACTGATGGAGATAGTGTGCATCTATGCTTGAAGGATTTAGAAGCCTTGGATGAGAAAAGGTTAGAAGCATAACAACACTTGGAGTGCCCTCAAGCTAGATTGTCCAAAGCTTTTACAAAAAAGATAAGCCACGGCCATTTCAAGTCAGAGACTGAGTCCTTGCTATGAAAAGACCCATAAATACCATACATTGAATGGGTAAAAGTTCCTTTCAAAATATGATAGACCATATGTTGTTCGAGAAGTATACTAATGGTGCGTATAAGATTGTTGATAAAGATGGTGCCAATGTTGGACTAATCAATGGAAAGCTTTTAAAATAGTACTATACTTAAGAACATGTGCTTCTTAGCACGAGCTTAAACTTCACATTTAAAAAAAATGCTCGGTAAGTTGAAAATCTCTTTTGGGACAACTTAGGCAAGAGATAGAGCATAAAAAAGAACAAAAAAAATGAACTACATTATGGATTGATCCTTTAAAGGTACGTATGCAACTTGGTTCAGAATGGTTGAAAATCTCTTTTATTGCCAAGTTTAGTCAACCAAAACAAAAATATGTATAATAAATAAATAATGTAGTTTGATTCAAATGTTATTTTTGAAAATATTAAGATGTCAAGTTGTTCTTCTTATAAATTGAAGGATGTTTAGAATTTGATTTATAATCAAATTTTTACATGAGTGTTTTAGAAAGTTTAAATTTCTTTAGGTCTTCTCGAGAGATTTTTAGTGAGGTTTTGAGCATATTTAAACTTTTTACTCCATTCTTGTTATGGGTGGTAAAAGTCTCAAAAAAACTCATTTCCTCACGGATCTTGGAAGTGTTAACTCCTTTGCTTTCCAATAGAGTCAGCTTCTTTAAGTGATGATTCAAGTTATTACATTTTAAACTATAATTAGATCAATTTTTATTCTACATTTGCCAAGTTTAATTGTAAAGTGTTAATGCCTTCGATAGATTTATGTTCAAGCAATATTGAATCTGCAAGGTAGACTTCAAGTGCTTTAAGTTTTTCAATTTGGTTATGGGATGACATGCGAGATAAGATAGACGATTCAAGATCAGTAATCTTCCCCCATGTTTTGCAAGGAAGGTAAATCAATGGACTTAATTCCTTCTATTGCATTAAAAATCTTATGGACATCTTTAATAAATGAAAAAGCTCGATTAAAAAAAGCTTGAACAATTTTTACTTGAATACTTTCCTATAAAATGATTGCAAGCTTTAATTTACCATCAACTATAACTTTATCAACACTAAACTTTGAGAATTCTAGAGGTGCATGTGAACTAGGTACAATATAAGAGTTTATGGGAGTCTCTACAATGTTATAAGTGTCTTTGTTAGGGCTAGCATGTTTTAAGGTAGTGCTTAAATCATTGTTCTTAATCTTGACTGCAAGTTTTTTTTTATCTCATCCAGGTTAGAAACTAAAGCTTCACTTCTGACAGAAGATGTATTACCAAAATAGGATTCTTTAGGCTTGACTCATTTTTAATTTATGTTATCACTATTGGCTCAAGCTTCAATACTCATAGAATATTTGATAACTTTGTCTAGCACCTTTTGTACTTCATTGACTAGTGGAACTGATTAAAGAACTACTTTTGAAGTATTCATATATTCTTTGTTCAAATTGGTCGTGGTCGAAGCTTTGGCTTTTAAGGAATTTTCTATAGCAGTGTCCTTTGAAGTCTTTCTCTTCTTTGATGAGGTCGTATGAATGCTCAAAATCAAAACATCAACAGAATCCTCAAAGTATGGTGCATGAATTTTTGTCCACCATTCCATATACCTGGTAGTGGTTTGATTATTAAGGTTTAAGGAACTAGCAGGAGAAACCAATCTAGATTTTGTGTGAGAACGCGTGCGTATATTCCAAAATCTCTATAAATCTTCCACATATCAAGAACGAATGTCTTCCTTGAGAATTCTAGGAATATCTTGACAAAACCCAAATTATCTGCCCAATCAATGAGGACTGTAAGGTTCTACAATAATGGTTTAATTGTATCGAGCAGGCAAATAGCTTGAACAAACACTGATAAGGTAGCCATGTTCAATATTACTAAGAACTTCATTATCAATATTACTTTATCTTAGTTTCTAGGGTGTAAGTTAACATTCCACAATGTCGATATGAACAACTTTTGAGCTTGATAATCTTTAAAATATTTTAGCTCTACCTTCTTCCAAAAACTTAGTCATCAAAGGTCTACATGTATCATCTGAGTTTGGAAAATGAGTGCAAAAATAATGACTGAGCCATCCGTAAACATAATGTATTGGAAATCATGCATCTGAAGAGCCAGCTAGAGTAGAATATGCAACTTGATTAAGTCTATGACAAATACTGGCCAACAGTATAATCGTGAGATTAATAGTTCTTCCAAACGTAATCAAACTTGCCAGTCGAATAAATGCAGGGTCTTTACTTGGCAAAACAAATACACAAATCTAGCAAGAAAAGAACGTAGCTAAATAAGTGTCTGTTCTTAAACTTTGTTTAATTCCAAGAGTGGTGCATTCTTTATCTCCTGCCATTCCTCGATCTTGATGTTTTCAAAGAATTCTAATAGGGTAATGTATGTTTTTTTGGATGAAAAGACTTTCTTGCTGTTGGAGCAAGCGTCTTTGAATAACGTGATTTACCATGGAACCAAAAGTTGATCCAATCTTCAAGAAAGACTTTATCTTCTTTATTTTTCTTCAAATGATAGAATGCATCAAATAAATATTCGCAACTTCTAGGAAAGAATTTGCCATCGTTATCAAATTCGATCAATTTAATAGCACATCGAATAACATTGTCATAAAAAAATACCATGAAGGGGTAAACCACCTATCTTGTACAGGTCCCATAATAAGATAGAAGCTGATCCGTTAGCCAAATAGAGTTTTTGGTGGTTGGGCACTAAGCTTCACAAAATGCTCAAATGACATCCTTATTGCAATCATAAGTGTATAATGATGCGTAAATAGCATCATAGATATTAGTTTATATCAATGTTCTGTGGAAGTGATATAAAACATTTTTAGTCCATTCCCACTGCTTAGGTAAATAACCAAATTCTCCAAAAATTTTGAAGAAAGATCCCTATTATGTTTTTTTGGCAATAATGTAGCTTCTTAATGTATTGAACTTGATCAAATTAGTGGTCTTGACATGAAGATTTAATTTTAAACATCGGGCCTTTGGGAAAGATTGAGAGCTGTGGGAGAGTTTTGTTGACCAATCTTTCAAGGCAAAAGGAAAACAAATGATTTCCAAATTAATTTGAATCTACCAGATATGGGTTTATTAGTGAGGAGATGTAATCCTTTTTCAATATCTTCATCTTTCTTAGAAAGAGTAACGAGATAATCTTGATGATCTTTAAAGTATACCATGGTGGTCTTACAAGAAAAAAATCATGTTCATGAGATAAACACAATGTCAGATATAAAGCTTAGGATATAATGAAAAATGTTACCTTGATACATAATTAAATCTCCAAGCTAACAAAAAAATTTAATAATAATTATCAATATATGAGATAAACGTGATGTCTATGGTGCAAATAAAAAAAAAAAGCAAAGTGTCAAGATTAATGCATAGATGATGACAAGTGAAACATGATGCATGAGATTTCTATGCCTAGATTATAAGATGAAAGAAAAGAACTGAGACTAAGAGATAGAAAAAACTTTTACCTCACTTTTAAAAAGATATTGACTTGGAATTGATGAGAAAATTAGCTGGAGAAGTGTTGCTTTTATAGAGAAAATAAGCTAGTTCCAATGGGAATAAGATTGGCATTAAAACATTTTTTTAGTTGAACTAGGTTAGAAATTCTAGTTGCACTAAAAGTTCGAATCCATCTTAGACTAATACTACTCCAGCTAAATTAAAAATTCTTTTAGTGGAATGTATTATTCTGGGGAAGTCAAATCCTAGTTGGAACAAAATTAAAGTGATTTGCTCAAGATGCCATGTATCGACGTAATTTTGCATGGAATTTCTTGCTTTATTTTATCAAGTCAATCCTTTAATTTTAAAGTGGGCCATGTGAAAATTATATTTTTGGCTTTGACATGGGCCAAGTCAAATCTTTGGGCCATGTGTTTGCATTAATATATATATATATTGTGTGGGCTACCTTTTATGAATGTATAAATCTAATTTGTCATTTATTGTGACTAAATTTTTTTTAGCCGACTTTTGATATAAAGATGCTATAAAAATATTAATATTTGGTTTTAGCATAAAAAAAGATATATGTTAGATCAAAATTAATTTTTTTTCAGCCAGTACAAATATGTAAATGGATTTCAATGCCAGAAGCAAATTAAATTTCAAGACTTGCTTACTTGCTACACTAAAAAAAAAATTCATGTACATAACCAGGTCTTGAAGGGGAATTTGTAGAAAAAGAAAATTTTAACCAATCATAAATTGCCACATGTAAATTGAAATTTCTTTTAATTAAGAAATTATCAATTAAATTCTGCATCACCATGTGCAATTGATGACATCATAAATAGATATTTATCTTTAATTAAAGTAAAATTAGTTTAGAATTTTATCTCTATTTAAATTAAAATTAATTTAGAGATAAATAAAAGAGTTTCATCTCTAATTAAATTAAATTAATTATGAGATAAATAAAAAGTTTTATCTCCAATTAAATTAAATTAATTAAGAGATAATTTATCAGGATAAATTTATTAAAAAATTATATTATTTAAGAACTTTTTTCTACTTGGCTCATTGGCACTATAAAGAGGGGTATCTACCAAAGCCATTCAACATAATTCATAAGCCTGAAGAGAAGAAGCAGATTTTGAAGATTTAAGTCCTCTCAATGTCTCAAGAAGTTTCATTTCAAGAATGCTAAGAACACAGATCTTGTTATTCGAGAAGCTGCTCTCTGATCTTGTTCTGGCAATAGAAAGAAGTTAAATTTCGTTTGTCAAGATCAAATCTAGAAGATTCTTGAAGTGGACCTCAATGATTCAAGATGAAGTCTAGAAGATGCTTGGATGGAAGTTTTTATTAAAGTAAAGAAAAAAATCAAAGGATTTTTTTATTGTAAAGAATATCCAGAGATTGCAACTCAAGTCTAATAAATAAATTTGATTTATTTATCTCTAAATTTTTTTGTCTTATTTTTGACAAGAAATTTATGTGTACATATCAAAGTTTGTTTTAAAAGGATTTGACAGTTGGTTATGTGTGGGGAAAGATTAACACCCCTATGACGCCCAAAATTGGAACTATCTAGCCATAAATTATCAAAGTCTCAGTTTTCCTTGGTTTTTCATGTGGTCATTATTTATGTGTAATCCCTTTCTTATAAATGCAAATTTTGAAATCTTAAATGTGGGGTTTTGTGATAAAAGTTTAATTAATATCTGTCTATGCAACCTAAGAGGGATAAAAAACATAAAGGATTTAGTAATATGAGATCCGGATTAATTTAGAAGAGGATACTTTATGTCAAGCACTAGAGGGATGCTGACATAGAACTTTGCCTTGAGTTTAGTGCAATTAAATTTTTTTGAAGGCATGAATGCAAATCATCATTAAGAAGAGAAATGAGTTTGTAAGACCTAAAGAAATATAATAAAATTTGCATTAAAGATGAATGCATGAAAACATAAAAAAAAAAAAGGAAGGTCAGGAAGTATCTCGTAATTAACCTTAGTTATTGAGGAATAACTGAATTGATAATTTTGAGACATGCTTGGATTTGATGGCTATCATATGCAAAAAATTTTGATCAAAGGTCTAGGAAAGCCTGGAGGATAGAAAAACTTATATTTTACATGTATTTTACAAAGCGAGGTTGGAAAATCCTCTCAAAAAAGCATGGTTGGAGTATCCCCTAAAAAACAATAGGCTTGAAGTATCCTCTCAAAAAGAGAGAATCTAAGTGATTTTTGAAATTGAAATTTTTTATATTTTTGAAGAAAATAAATTTTAGAATGGAAAATATTTTGAATAAGAAATGGAAATTAAATTTGAAAACATTTTTGGTTTTTGATCTAAGCCTAAAAGGACCTATACTATGACTTATGACACCATGGGATAAACCATTGTATTTTAAGTCATTCAAATGACCATAAAAAATGATCTGGGAAAATCCAAGTAAATTTTCTCAACTTCAAAATCAAGGGATAGCATCACACTACCTTCTTCCTAAATTTATTTTTACTTTTCCCAATGGTTTCTAATGGCAAATGAGGTGCCATTGGAAAGATAATTTGATAAAGATTAATGTCAAAATATTCCAAAAATGTTAGAAAATCATTTATAAGTGGAATTAATTTTTGAAATTAGGTCAAAGTTAGCATTAACAACAAATGTAGAAGAAATGAGTTATGAACTTTGAAAAATTACCTCTGACTCAATTAGGATCGTTTAATCACAAAAGATACCTTTTTGAAAATCAAATTTAATGAAGTTTTCAGGAAAAATATTCAAAAGTCTAGAAAAATCATTTGATGTGTTAGATTCTCCCAAATAGAATATGAATCATTAATTCTAGGTGTTTCGGACAATAAAGGTTCAAAAAATCATAACTTTTATATCTAGAAAGATCCTATGAAAAACAAGGTATCGTTGTAAAGGTAATTGGAATCCCTTTTAAGGAAAACTGCTATAAAATTCCAAAAAATCATTTAGTGTTCAAAACTAATTTTTCAAAAAGAGGTCATTGTGCTACCAATACCAAAATAATGGTTTTTTTAGGTTAAGGCTTTTAGGGTCACGTGTCAAGATGTCAAACATGTGAATATCCAATCACTGAGGTCCATGGTAGTGAAGTAATAGACCAATCCAACTCTAGTAAAGTAGGCCGCTGTACCATCTACTATCCACTCCAATAGTTACGATAGGCTTGAAATAAGGCTTTAACTAAATATTTGAAAACATGTTTGGGTTTAGATTAAAAATAGAATTTACTTCACCTAATAATGCCATGATTCCAAACATTTATGTTTGATATATCCTCAAGATTGGAGAACTAATACATTAAAAATATTAAATCCATGCTAATTCCTATTGATTGAGGTTAGTATAGACTTAACTTGGGGTTTTCTATGAAAATAGATTTTTACAAGCATTATAGAGGCATTTCAACAAACATTGATGAACTAAACTAAGTGCAAATGCCAAATATGAACAACCATTCAAAATAGCAAACGATCCACCATTTCAATAAGGAAATCATAGTAAAAATGCATCCCAGCATATGGCCAAGATCAAATATGTTAGGTGGAGCATTCACAAATGAAATGAACCAATTGAGATAAAGTAAAACATGGCTAGAATGCATGGGCAAGGGCTATTTTAATGTTAACAAGAAATATGGCATTCTATTCATCAAAACCCCATTGAAGAACTAAAAAAGACATCAAAATCCTAAAGCTACCATAAACAAAGTGCATGGAAGCCTTAATAGGATCATGGAAACATGGTGGCTCACTAAGATGATGATGACAAAGGAAAAAAAATGAATGGAAGAAAAGATAGAAAATATTCAATGAAAGCTTAAACTCTTAGCTATATCCTTAAATAGCAATCCAAAATTTCTAGCTCAGTTTTTTCCTTTTCTTTGCTATAAGTAAGTAGGAAAAAAAATAAAAAGAAAGAGCTTTTGGTCATGGTGGCTATAGGGAATGGTTTTTAGGGTAGAGATAAGAGAAATGAAAGGTTTTGGAAATGTGGAAAAGAAGCCATAAGAATGGAGTTTTTTTAGGGAGCTTGATGGTTTTCTTTAGTGGCTGATGTAAAAAAACATGCCTCGCTCAGCTAAGTAAAAACTAGATTATATAATAGATAATTTTAGCCACTAGGATGACCTAGGAATGAAGGCATATATGACTTTGGGCATGTATAATATAATGACTCATTATACCAGTGTAATATCCTTTAATATTTGATTCATAATCCTGATTCTTACAAGCAAAGAAAACCACACATTAGCTATCAAATGGGTAATTACAACTATCTCCTTCATTAAATCAGATTTTCTTATGAAATACCCTCATCTCTTCAAATGGTTAATAGGCTTATTCAAAATGTGTTAATCCAATGTTTAAGCCTAAAAATTAAATCCCTATTAATTATACAAAGTTATGTTTAATATTGATACTTTTAGAGGCTAATGTCGTGACCAAATTTGAGTTTTGAACTCATGGTATAAAGAGAGGAAAAATGCCTCAAATTAAGCAAAAAAATAGCCTTATGTATCACTATATTGAGCAAAAAAACCTAGAATGTATCGATACTTTGAATGTGGTATTGATATAATGCATGGTGCATCGATGTCAATAAGACTATATTGATACCAAGCTTGTTGTATCAATATATGCACTCTTGTATTGATACTTGTTGGCAAAAAATCATGATTTTAGCTATGACATAACTTTGTATCAATACAAGCACCCTTGTATTGATACCACTCGTCAAATATCAATGCCATGCTCTTTGGTATTGATACAACTTGTAAGATTGGAATTTGAATGATGCAAAGGCTTGTATTGATACCTAATACCTATGTATCAAGACATATACAAAAATGTAAATTTTTCTTACCTTTGACTCTTTTAACTCTTTACCTTAGCTGAGAATGATAGGAACTTGACCTATGCTTCTTTGAGAAACCTTGATGGTGCTTTTTACAATTACTTTTGATACCTTAAATGCTAGCCCGGACAAAATGGGGTGTTTATATTGATCAACCCATTTTAATCTAGGTATCACCCTGGTCGTCCAAGTTGACCAATATAGTTTTATCCCGATTAATTTCTTTTGACCTAGGTATTACCCTAGTCATCCAAGTTGACCAGTTTGGTTTCATCCTAGTACTTAGGTATTGCCATGGTTATTAAAGTTAACTAGTATGATTTAATTCCAGTTAACCCTTTTTAACTTAGGTGTCACCCTAATCATCTAAGTTGACTAGGATGTTTTCATCTCGATTAACCTTTTTTGAGTTGGGTATTGCCCTAGCCATGACTAGTAAGGTTTTGTCCTAGTCAACCCTTTAGACTTAGGTTCTGCCTTGGTCACCTCTATTAACTTTCATGGTTATTTCATTAACAATAGTCATCATCCTAACTTAGGTTTTGCCTTTGGTTATTTCATTTCATGTTAATCTATATGCTTAATTTAATTTAGCTTATTTTTTCAAAGACTTTACAATCCGAATGAAAAATCATGTCTATTTGGTCTTTGACTATTCTTGATTCTTAGCAATGGTCAAAGGGGTAGCTCTAAACACCGAATTTAATCTAGGCCCTTTTTTCAATAAGTTTTAATTATCTGAGACTAAGAATCTAGTGACTACCTTCGTAGAAGTCAACCTTTTCAAAGCAAATTAGGCATTTTTACTATCCATTCAGTGATGCCTAAATAGCTGTACATGCACATGATAGAAAAAGTGCCCTTTCGAAGGTTGTAGAGAATAAATCTCGAATAAAAGGACAAATATTCAAAAGAAAAAATTTTAATTTTAAAATTTTCTATCGAATGTTGAATTTATTTTTGCAGATGATATCATGGTCAAATTTTTCATGTTTAGGAATTTTTCAAAATTTTCATGAAATTTTGAGAGCTGAACATTCTGTATTGTTATAGACCCTTATATAGTATTTTTGCTAGTACTCATCCTAATAAATTAAAAAAATTCAAGGAAAAATTTGTATTCACATTTTACACCATGATATGCCAATTTCTCAAATTTGTCAATTAATTTTGAATTTTCCATTCTGCAACAAGTGTCTTGCTCATGAATTTTTAGTAAAACTTGCACCTGATTTTAAGTTTTTATCTTTATTATTTTTATCAATTAATGTTTTAAGCAAGATATTGAATTGAGCTCATTTTTCTAAATTTAGATTGTTTTAGAATGTTCTCGCGTCCAAAATATTAGACTCTGTAAATATTTTTAGAAGAATTTTTTTAAGTTTAGAATTTTTAAAATTCTTCAAATAGTTTCATTAAATTCATATTAATTTAATTTTTGTAACTTTAATTTATTTTATGAGTTTTCTATTCTTTTTTCAAATATCGTTTTTCTTTCGTAAGGATTTTTCTTGTTAAATTTTATGAGTTTAGAATATTTAGTTATCTTTTACTTATACATAAAACTTTTCAAAAATCCCATTTAGTGGAATTTTCATAAGAAAATTTTATTGTTTGTATTTTTATTTTTATTTTTATTTTTCATCCAAATTTCTTTAAAGGACTTAAGGCTTGCAAAATTTTGCGAATGGCCCAAATAAGCCCATTTATTCCTCAACAAACCCAACAAGTCTGCCAAGCCCATTTTTTATTTTCTATCAAGCCTATTTCATTTTTTACGAGCATAACAAGCCTATATTTGATTATTCCAACAAGCCCAGTTTACTTTCCAACTAGTCACAATTAGTCCTATTTTGATTTTTCAACAAAGCCTAATAATTTTTTTTTTGCAAAATTTTTATTAATTCTTTTGAATCCAAACTTTTCCTGTGGATATTTAATTGGGCCTTTTATATGCTTAAATTTGTAATTAAATTTTTTAATCTTTAATTTTTAATTTTTTACAATTTAGTCTTTCCACTTTAATTTTTCTCATATTTTTCATAAAATTTGCAATTACAATTTTATTTATTCATACATTTTCAAAAATTTACAAATAATTATATCCAATTTTAGAATTTAATAGTTTAATTATACAAGAATTAATTTAATTAGGTTTGAAATTTATCATTAATGTTGATATTATCTAAATAATTATCTCTATGACTTATCATGATGAGTCACACATAAAGACAAAATCATTGATTAATTCTTATAAAGAAAAGTAAAAAGAAATTAAAAAATGATATAATTAAAAAAATAATAAAATAATAATAAGAAAAAATCAATGGCCATTCAACCAAGAGGGATTTCATCCCTTCTTGGCCAAACCTTGTTTTATAAATAGGGGGAGAAAGTTTCAAGAATAGTTTAATGGCTTCTATGGCAAAATTTGGAATTTTTACGTAATAGTTTTTAGATTTTTCAAGTTTTTATGGAAATTTCACTTGAAAAGCTTTAATTTTTGTTCATGTTAATCTTTTTTCTCCCTTTTAGTGAACTCGATGATCACTTGTAAAGGCCAAGTATTGAAAGCCATGAGTAATTTCTTTATTTAGTCTTTAAATTTAATGTTTTTCTTAACAAAATTTTGATTTTCATCAAGAAAACATATTTTTGGTGATATGACTTGCATTTTATCATGTACATATGTTTATGATTATGTTGTTTTCCTAAGTATTTCCATGTGAATACCTAATAAAATATGTTGATAAGTATATTTTTCACAATTTTATATATATTTGTGATTATGTGAGCTTGGTGGAAATTAAGATATATGTTTATTATTCATGTGTCCATGGTGAGCAATATTTTCTTGATTATTGATGATGATAATGGCGTTTGATGAAATTTTATTTCTTGTTTTTTGATTTTTTGGATTATTATGTAAAATTTTAAAAATTGCAAGGGCTTAAAAATAATTTTTCCAATATTTTTATGGCTTTTGGAATGGTATGTCCAAGCTGGCTAAACCACGTGTGTATGATTTGGCAAAAAATTCTAGGGACTAAATTGTAATAATTGTAAAACTCTTTCCAAGGCCATCCAAGCTTGGTCGAATGCTTCATGAATTTTTAATATGTTTGAATGCATGTCATACATTTTAATACATTAAAGACTTTTTTGTAATTTTAAAAAGTTTAAGAACTTGTTTGCAAAAAAGAGAAAATTTGTTCCAAGGCCAAGGTGTCTGGTTGAATGCTTTTAGTGATATTTGGTTTGTTTTCATGTTGATTTTTATGTGTTTGGTATTTGATTTTGTTTTTTATTGCATGTAAGATTGCAAGTTACAAAAGTTAGGACTTCATTAGGTGAAACCTTCTCTAAATCATCATTTCTCACATTAAATTATCGATTTAGGGTATTTTGGTCATTTCAAAAGTAGCTCTAGCATTTTAGCCATTTTTAGGGTTAAATTTAATTTTGAGAAATTTAGAGAGTTAGTTGTAATTTTTGCATTTTAAGTCATCTTTGACATCTGAGTTACCCCTTTAAATTATAATTATCATGTCATATCATTTTCGAGTCTTTTAAAATTACCTAAATATTTCTATGTCAAAGGTACACCTTATGGGCATTTTAGAAATTTAGTTTAGAACCAAGTCTTTATGTTCACCCGGATACTTTTATGACAGAGATACATAATAGGGATAGGTTCACCCTTTTTTTAAGTTATTTAGTCTTTTAGGGTTATTGAGATGCTTTTATGGTAAAGGTAGTCCAAAAAGGCATTTTAATAATTTATATTAGAATCAAATCCTATGTGATCACCAAGATACTTTCATGTTAAAGGTGTTGCAACGTACCTCAAGGGAAGATCCTCATGAATCTAAGAGTGCATATGACTTAAAATACTTTTCTGACTTGGAAAATCTTCTTGGCCGAGACTTTCTTTGGTGATGTGGTGAGAATGAGAATGTATGGATTCTCGACTTGTGTACAGGGAAAGGGATTATAAGACGAATCACTCATCTTATTGGTCTTGGATGACCATCACAAAATGGTCAATATTTGGAGTAGCCACTGATTATTTTAGGCTAGGTATGATTGGATGCCTATTGAAACCTATGTTTTGAGTTATGAAACTCAAAACATCGATCCCGTGGTCTGCTTAATGCAAAGATTTGTCGTTTGGGTTGGGGAGTTGGTTACACGCGATGAGGTATGAACCTTTTCACGATGCTCGAGATCGGTACCTTACTAGCTATGTCTTATCTCATTTTTAATTATTTTGATCTTATCTTATCATTATTTTGATATATCCCTCCTTTAATGCATAAATCTTATAGAAATACAAATCCAGGTTTGCTAAAAAAGATATAATCTCATATACGCCTTGAAAAAATGGGGAATATAGAGATTTTTGATAAAAATGACCTCTAGATTTTACTTTGAAAATGGAATGTTTCACTTTGGGCACTGGAGATATACCCACGCGACACATTACCTTTAGTTTTATTTGAACTAATTAGAAACATTAATGCAAATAATCATCACAAAGAAATCATGTTAGTAAGGCAATAAATGAAATAACATAACATGGATCGTTCAATACAATGATAAAGACAATGGGTGGACTATTAGAATTTATCTCGCTATTAGCATCGATTATCTAGAAATAATTGAATCGACCATTTTCGAGATGCATATGGGTTTCTTGATTAAACAAGGTTTGTTTAACGTATTCGTAGAAGTTGGAGAAGAAAAAAGGAAAAGATTAATTATAGTTATCCTTTTAGAAAGATGGGGTTGGAGTATCCCCGTGGTTAATAAATAATTTTGACAAATGGGCATTTTTTTATCTTGATAATTTTGAAAAGTGGGGTTGGAGTATCCCTTCGAAAGGTCAGGATTAGAGTATCCCCGTGGATGACAAATAATTTTGACAAAAGAAGGTTTTTTTTTTAAATCTTGACAATTTTGAAGAAGCAGAGTTGGAGTATCCCCTCGGAAGGTCAGGGTTAGAGTATCCCTAAAAGTGACGCATCTGACATTTTTTAAAGAAGTCGAGTTGGAAAAAAATTAAGTTGATAAAATCTTGTGATTGAAAAGATAGGTGAGCATTTTGATGACTTTGGGCAAAAGAAATTATTGTGAATGATGACAATGAAGATGTAAAATGTATTTGTGCCTTGATACGTGCCAATGGGAGGTCAAAGCATGTTCTTGAGTCCAATCGGGTTGACGTAAAAACATTCAAATGTCTCGAGACAAAATTCGGGAAAACAACTTGATTTTGACCAAAATTGAAAATAGAAGACAGCATCATGCTATCTTGCTTCCCAAATTTATTCTAAATTAAGGATTTAGAAGGTGGACAAGACATCGTTTAAAAGGTGACTCAAAGAGGTTCATCCTAAAAACATTCCCACTATCCTAGAAAGAAACTTTCTAGGGGAATAAATTTTCAAGTTTGGATTGATAGTGCTGCTGGTAGAGCATATGAGAGACAATGTATGTCAAAATTTGAAAAATCAACTCGGACTCATTCAATATCAAAAAATTACAAGTAATACCTTTCTGAAAAGGGAATTTCATGAAAATTTTAGGAAAAACGTTTGACAAATTTGGCAAAATCAATTATTGGGCCTGAACGGCCCAACCAGAATATGGTTCAGATTCTAGAGGTTCCAGATAGTTTAGACTTGAAAAATCATAACTCTCTCATCCGGAATGATCTAGGGGTGAATAAGACATCATATTAAAGATAATTTGACATGCTTTGATAGACAAATATTAAAAAATTCATGAAAAATTGTTTGGAATTATAAAGTTATTTTTCAATTTGCAACAGTTGTGCTGCCAGTAAGGGATAAAGCAAAGTAGGGGATATCTCTCATATTTTTTTATCTATGAGTCCAAACTCGAGTCATTGACATTTGAACATCTATGACTGAAGGGAAAGAATGGCATGAGTATCATGAACTCATTTGCACAACCTAAAGTAATTTGGGATGATGAAACAGTCCGTTGATCATACCACTAAAGGTTTTGACTCAAACAAGGCATAAACATTTAAGGAATAATTGTAAGGCCATTTTTGTTTCAAAATCAAAAGATTTGAGCTTGTTTAACCAAGATTCCATATCTGGAAAACTTAATTTTCCCCAAGATATTTTATTAGCTTTAAGGAAAATGCTAAGTCCATGCTAATTCTTATTGGTTAAGGTTAACATGCTTAGCTTGGGGGGTTTCAAAAATCAGTTTTTATCAGCCATGAAACATGCATTTTGACAATAAACATACAAGGGCATGACACATAACATGAATGGGGATGCTAATTTTACTAATGTCCTAGACAAAAATAGTGTTATGCACTTTCACAGGAAAATGTTATAGATGCTGAAAATGACAATGATTTATGCAAGTTAACATGTAAATGTACTTGAAATGTGTTAGGCTAATGATTCATACATCGATTAAGGATAACAATATGTATGGACATGGCATAAAATGCATGAGCAACAGATATCAAACCAATGAGGATAAAATTAAGCATTTTGCACATAAATGGGGCATTAAGGCATCCAAATCTTAAACTACCACAACCAAATACCATAATAATGCATGATAATCCTATGAGGGTGATGGAAACATGGAGAGCTCACTAAAATGATGAAGGCTCTGAAAAATAGAAAATTAAATGATAATGTAGGAAGTTATACCAACAAAACTTCAACTTTGGCTAAATAGTTGGAACAACAGAGATGGCTTGAATTTCCCTCTTTTTCTTGTTGTAAATGAGCAAGAAAAAGAGAGAAACAATGAGGTTTTGGTTCTGGTATGGATGAGGGTCATTTTGGAATGTGTAATGGTTGAAAGTGAGTGTTTAAGGGCTATTTTTGGGTGCTGAGTGAAGAGCTACGGGATTTGGATTTCTTTAATGTGTGAATGTGTTTTTGCAAGCTAGAATCTAACCTTTTTCTGCTGAGATAGAAGTGGTCCATTTATACCAGCCTTTTGGAGCCAATTTAGAGGTGTTTTTAGCCATTTCTCAAGGGGGACAAGGTGATGTCAACATGGTGGCTATAGGGTGGCTGTAAGGAGCAACTTGTTGCCAATATGATATGCATAGGGCAGCTGGTTTAAATGCTACAATGATTTTCTAGCAACTACAGTGGCTAATGGTGACGTTGGCCAACAACTAAGGAAGAGTAGGGTGATCAAATGACCTTAACCCTTTTGAACCAATTTAGACTTAAAAAAATGTTTTAATTAATCCAAAAGTCTAAATTCGTAATATGATATGTGTTTTAATCTTTCCTAATGCAAAGAAATGAGTTAAAATTGAGTTTTGGATCAATGGTGGACAAGTTAAAAATGCCCGAACCATGAAAATGGCTTGCATGTATCGATACCTTCAGTCCAAAAACCTTGTGTGTATCGATACAACGAGCATTATATCGATACAATGATCATTGTATCGATAATATGAACCATTGTATTGATATATGTTTATATGTATCGATACATTTCTTTACAGAGTGTATGATTTGGTCCCGACATGGCCTAGTATCGATACATAAGGTCCAATATCGATACAGAGGCTTATGTTTTGATACATCTACATGTTGTATTGATACAAATAGGGATATTTCAAAGTTTGGCACGTTGGAGCATTGTATCAATACATGAGAACCATGTATATATTTCAAATTTCTCATATCTTTTGTCTCCGAATACCTTGAACTATGTCATTTGATGCCACATCTTTGCATTTACCTTTGATATGATCCCTAAGCCTTCTTGACATCCTTAACCCGGTGATCATCGCTCCCTCTCACGTCCATGCTCTAGATTGCTAAAAATTAGCCCGGACAAAATAAGGTGTCTATAGAAGGTATACATTAGGGATAAGTTTATCCTTTCGCATTGTTTTTGAGCCCTTTAGGGTTAACAAGATACTTTCATGTCAAATGTCTACCTTAGTGACATTTTAGTGGTTTTACCTTAGAATAAGTCTTTTAGGATCATCAAGATACTTCAATGTCAAAGGTGTACTTTAGGGGATATTTTAGTCTTTTTAACCAAATTATCTTAGAAAAAGCCTTTTTTATTATTTTTGATAAAATTGATTTTTTCAAAAAAACAAGGTAATGTTTTTGAGTTAAAGTAATATATGAAATTTTTCCTAATATATGAAAATGGTTTTGTGAATTATTTTAATAATGAGATATCCTTTCAAAAACAAGAAAATCAAGATTTTTCAAATTTTGTAGAAATAAAACCTTTTATATTCCTTCGGCCCTCCGGTTGGGTGCGAAAGATGTTTTGATTTGTAAAACCTTTTGTATTCTTCAGCTCTCTGAAGAAGAGAGAAAGATAATAATAAAATCATTTGTATTCCTTCAGTCCTCCAGTGTGATGCAAAAAATATTTTGATTTTCAAAAAATTAAAAACTTATTTTTTCATACAGAATAATAAATTTGTTTCATAAAAATTTATTTTGATATATGAGAATTAGAATTAAATATCATATATTAAAATGGGTAAAAATCAAAATTTAAGTTTAACATGTGATTAATAAGGTACTGATTACCGGGCATCATGAGAAGGATCAATCTTATGATTGTAACTAACTCCTAGATCCTTCCACGCAATCTCTGGTACTATTATAGACCTTGGAGTTTGTTTTCATAGGTTTCGTGACCCTTGAGATATGAACTTTGGGAGGTGACCAATCATATCTAAACAAAATAAATTCATAGCAACTTCAGGAAAAATAATCATTTCATAACAACTATTTAGAGTTAAGTCAAGTGAGCGATTCATCTCGACAACTCGGTCCCTAAAGTTAAGAAAATAATAATAATAATAATATGGCCCTAAAAATAAAAAATAATGATATATATATATATATGTAAAGAAAGAAAGGGTACACCCACCTTTTAAGTTTAACTACTTAAGATTTGTATCTAAGCCATGTGACAACCATTAACAAGAATTGTTATATGCCTTGGAACAGTGATTAGACAATGTAATCATTTCAGACATTTTTAGATGTAATCATGTGTAATCGAATATCATGTCGCTTTAATGAAAAAAGCTATCGGTGAAGCTATCTTGCAATCCAATTGTCCCTCTTTTATATGCATAACTAACTTCTTTGTTGCCTTATTTATTTATTCATGTCAATAGTCATCATTGTAGAAACCCTATTTTATCCGGGCCATCATCCAAGGCATTAGAGATCATTATTAAGAGCATCCTTGGAGTCATGCAAATGAGCATAGGTCAGTTTCTCATTATTTTCAACCAAGGTGAAGTATTCAGCTAGGTGCCATATCACCAGGCACTAGTAGGCTTTATGATGCCAGGCGAAAAAATTTTTTAGGAAGGTCTAAAATGCCTATGTGCCATATTAAAGGAAAATGCAAAATAGGGCATCAAAGGCCACCTTTTATGGTGTCTCCAGAGTCATTCGGATAAGTACACAAATCAATTTGCCATTGTATGTGACCATGTTAAGGTGACACAGGAAGCCATAGGTACACGTAGGTTATAATGGTGCATAAGTATTGATATAAGGCCCTTACATCACCAAAAACTTGAATTTTCACATGTTATATCAATACAAGAAGGTTTGGTATCGATACCCAAGGTGTGGTATTGGTAAATAGCATGTTTATATCAACATAGACCTTGACAGTGGCTAAAGTTGTGATTTTTGGCAAAATGTATTGATATACAAGCATGAGTATCGATACAAATCTATAGAGTATTGATACAAGCCTCTAAGTCTCTAGATTGGAAATAATTTTTGCTCTTGGTATCGATATACACCTCATTGTATCGATATGTATCGATACACACAGGTAAAAAATTACCTTGTGCATTGATACAACATGTTTTCTATGAATACAGCAAGGAATTTTTGCCACGTTCAGATATATTTTAGCCTTTTGAAAATCTAATTCAAACATGTTTTTTGCACCAAGAAACCATTATAATTCATTGTAGACCTCAACTTTGGCCTATGATCAGATTTTAAACAAATTTTTAAAGCCCAAATAATCAATGAGAACAGTTACTTTCATGAAAATATAGTTCTAAGAAGGCATTCCAGGATACCTCTGGTTGTAGGCTTCTGTAGCCTTTCTGCCCATTGCTCTACATGGCAGAACCAATGTGAAAAAGGTTAGCTAAGCATAGTAGTTGGAGATATCCCCTAGTGCAAGAAATAAAGATAAAAATGCCCTTGCCTTGTCTCCCAAAAGCATTGGCTGAACCTTGAGTTTAAAAGAGGTAGAGTTGGCTCAATAGAGGGACTCTTCCAACTATTCCCAAGAATCCCTTAAAAATCTCTAGCCATAAAAACTCTCCCAAAACATTGTTCCATTGCCTTTCACCCTTAACGTTCTTCCATTCTCGTAGTTCCCCTAAACCACCTCTAAAAACTTAACCTTTCACATACTTTCATCCCTAAAATACTCACTATCAACCATATTACGAGAAAGCTGCTTCCTTTCATCATATTTTTGCTGAATAATAGCAAAAATAAGGAAAGGACTGAGCTTAAAGTCACTGCTTTTAGAACAAAAAAAGTTTAAGCTTTTTAAGTATATTTTTTGCCTTGTTCATACATTTTATATTTGTTTGATCTACATTATTTTATTAAGCTTTTTATGCTTCCATGACCATCCTAGGACTTTCATGCAATATTGTTGCCTTGGTTGTGATAGTCTTAGGATCTTGATGACCCAATTGACACCTTGATGTTGTTTGGATATATAAACATGCCATGCCTTATTTTCATCATTATCATAGCCTTTGTTGATGCATTTCTTGTCATGTTCCTTTCATATTCACATATTCATCTTATATTTAAATATTCATAACATGCATGAAGTATGTTCATGCATTTTCCTGCATTTTAAAGAGTCCCACGTCATAAAAATGTTGTCTTGACAACTTTAGCATGCTTTCCTCTCTTCAAGCATGCTCATTTTATTTCCATGCATCTTATTTGTTATCTTTCTTACATTTTTGCCACTTACTTCCATGTTATATTATCACTTTTGCATGTTTGCATGTTCAGTTCCCCGTTCATCTTTGTCATGTTGTGTTTTCTTCATGTTATTCTTGTTAAGATGCATGCTTGTTTGCTAAAAATTATGATTTTTAAAAGAAATCCCAAGTTAAGTGCATGCTACCTCAAATAGATGAAGGTTAGCATGGATTTAGGGTTTTATCATATTAGTCTTTTAATTTTAAGGATACATTAAACATTTTAGATATGGATCCATGGTAAAATGCATTTAAAGATGCTATTTTTTCAAACAAAATCCCTTTTTGGTGGAAAACATGTACTAAGCCTTGATCTTGACTTTTAGCACCTCCATGATGGCATGGTCAACGGGCTGTTTCATTGTCCCAAACCACTCTGAGACTGTGGAATGAATTTTTTATGCCCATGCTAGTCAACACCTGTGTAGTGGTTGTTCGAACATCCATCATTCGAATTTGACCTCCAAGAAACTCAAAAAATCAAATAATCCTCTTTTTTGCTTTGTAAGCACTGTAGTCCAAATTTAAAATTATTTTTGAAGTACACATGATTTCTCTAGAATTTTTTTGATATTTTTCCTTTAAAGGGCATTGAAATACTTTTTCAAAAGTGCATTATGTGCCCATGGATCATTCCATAGGAAAAAAATAGGATTTCTCAAATCTTCGATAACCGTAACCCCTAGAATCAATGAAAAGTTTTCAATTTGGATCATTTTGGCCCACAAACAATTTTTTTGGAACTTCTTGAATATTTTTCCTAGAAATCTAGCAAATTTCCCTTTTCAAAAAGGCATTGATCATGATTTAATGATCCCGAATGAGCCCAAAAAATTTTTTCAAAGATTCAATGCATCTTTTCCCTTACATACAATGCTAGTGCCAAGATAGACCTAAATTCAAAAATTGATTCTACCTAGAAACTGACTTTCTAGCATTTTTGGAAAATTTTTACATTAAACATTATCGAGCTATCTTTCTAAAGGTACCCCATTCACCCCTTAATGCCTTTGAATGGATCCAAAATAAATTCAGGAAGGGAGATGAAATGATGTTAGCCATTATTTTTAACCCTTTGTAGAGACATTCGAATGTCTCAAAATGCATCCAATTGATTTCCTTACTACACAAAACCTTTAGGTTTGGATCAAGTCTTAAAAAGTAATATTTTTTTATACAAGTCTTTGATTTTCTATTTTTGAAATTCTCTTTTAAAAAAAAAACCTTTTCTTTTAAACATTAAAAATTTGAATTTTTGGGGATACTCTAACCCCATTTCAACTCAAAACTTAAATTTTCTTTCTGGATACCAATTTAAGATTCCTAATTATTCTCCTAAAACATCAAGAATTTTCATCTTTGGGGATATTCTAACCTTATTTTTGAAGAGATATTCCAACCTCATTTGTCATCTAAAATTTGAATTTCTTCCCTAATTAAAAATCCTTTTAAGTATAATTAAAATTTTTACCATAGAGGAAACTCCAACCTCACCTTCCGAAAGGATACGCCAACCCTATTTTTTCAAATTTCATCTGCAATCCAAATTCTTTCCTGAGTATGCTAAGTTACCAATCAAAACTTTTTTTTTTTCCTTCAAATTGCTATTGAATCCAACCACATCTCAAAGTTATCATACAAGCTAGTCTTTAATAATTGAAGATAATCACCAGATGCATTTTGATCGTCCCTCATTTTTCCTATGTTTTTGTGTGCTTATTTTATGCAATTTTATTATTTTTTTATCTTACGAACATGTTTCCCTTTTGTAAGGATCTTTGCGCATTCATTTAAAGGGATTATATCTAAATAGAGACCAAATGAAACCGTTTAAGCCGAAATCGAAGCGAGACATAGTTAGTAGGTGTTGATTTCGAGCATCGTGGGGTGTGAATCTTTCCCTATGCATACCCAATTCCAAAAACCAACCAACGAATCATTGGACTTTGTAGACCTTGAAATCGATGTTTTGAGTTTTTTAACTTAGAATATTATTTTCAATAGGCATCCCATCTCGCCTAGCTCAAAAAGATCGATGGTGACTCCAAGTTTATGGCCACTTTGGGGTGGCCATCTAAGACTAGTTGGATGAGCAATTCGCTTGACACTCTCTTTCCCCTTCATACTACTAGGCCTAATCCAAATCTTGATCACAAGATAACTCAAAGGCTTGACCACCACCAATATCGTACATTTTTAAGTCACATGGGCTAAGCCTTTCGAATTGTCTAAAGTTTTAAAGGCAGGCACATTTTGACAAAGACTAGCATATATTTAATGTTTTCACTAAATTAGTCCTCCAATCTATAGGATAAATCAAACTTTCTAGGCCTAGACTTGTGGTTGAATAAGCTTATAAATGCTCTTTTTTTAAGAAAAATGACCTTCTTATTTGTTAAAAAAATGAAGCTTTGATCTTGAGTTTAATACCTCATAGTCAATAGGTTGATTCATTGTTCCAAACTACTCTAAGATTATGGAATAAATTATGGTACCCATGTTACCCATTCTTTTCTATCATGGATGTTCGAACATTCTTGGCTCAAGTTTAATCCTAAGAAACCCAAAAATTAAAAAAAAAAAACTCCCATGTTTTTGCTTTGCCAGCAATATGCCCAACATTAAAAATTATTTTTGAAACCAAACATTTTTGGCAATTTTTTGATATTTTTCTTGAAAGAACATCGAATTAGTTTTCTAACAATGCCATTTACACCCAGACCATTTTGGATAAGAGAGTTATGATTTTTTGAACCTTTGCTATCTGAAACCTTAAAACAACCACTGCTGACATCTTCCATCCTTCATTATTGTGCCGTTTTTCCATAGTTTTTGAAGGAAAACATTATCCTCAAATTATTTTTAGATTGTGTAAGGAAAAAGCACCATGATCATCTTTTGGTTAAGATTTCTTGAGTCTTCTGTCTAATGTTAGAGAACCGTTAAGCCTTGAGAAGGCTTCCATTATCATCAGTGCAGATTACCATTGAAGGTTAGACAAGTGTGTTGCTTATGACCTTGTAGACTAGATTAGACACCAAGCCACCCACATTCAGGCTCCCTTAGATTAGATTTAACTCTAAATTATGATATCTGAGAGTTAGGTAACTTCTCATTAGATGTATGATTTAAGTCTAATTAGATCTAATTTTTATGTGTACTACATAATAATTCCCTTATAAAGATCTGTGGGGAAATTTGGCTGCATCTATTTTTATTATTTCTATTACGTATTTATGTTATTTTGCAAGGTTTTAAATGCTATTGTCTACGTTCCACGTGCCTAACCTTTACGAACTTCAAACGATCTAAAGGGCCAAAGCACACTCAAGTTAAAAATTATGATAATGTTTTGATGTTCACCATGGAGTAAAAAATCGTCAGATTAATCGCTCATCCAACTAGTTTTGGATGACCTCCACAAAGTGGCCATAAACTTGGAGTCACCACTAATCATTTTAAGTTAAGCATGATCGAATGTCTATTGAAAATAATACCAAAGATTCATTGTTTTGGATTCGAGAGTTGGTTACATGTGGGGAAGGATTAACATACCCACAATGCCCAAAAATTGATACCATCTAACTATATCTTACTTAAATATCAATTTCCCCAATTCTATTTTTATCATTATTTAAATATAATTCCCTCTAATGCATGAAACTTCGTAAAGATACGTATTCGAGTTTTAATAAAAATTTTATCACCTATGCACCTCGAAGAGGTGAGAAACATAGGGGTTTTTGATGAAAATGATCTCCAAATATTTTTTAAAAAAATCAAATATCTCATGTCTAGCAGTGGAAAGATACCGACATGAGATAACATTTTGTGATTTAAAAATAATTTTTTAAAAAACATGAATGCCTGAGGTCCCTACAAGAGGAAACGTATTAGTAAGATAAGAAAAAAAAAAGCAATAAATAAATCCACACAAAAATAAACATGCAAAATACATTAAAAACAAGGTGATCGAAATGTATCACATAGTAGTCTTTGATTATAGATGAATAGTCGAGATGACAACGTTAGGACTTAGTTAGATTCAGTGGAAATTTGAAGAGAAAAAAAGATTTCGATGACTCGAGGATGTCTTAGAAAAAAAAGTTTGAATTTTAAAAGGAATATGGAGAGTGATGTTGGAGTATCCCCTCAGAAGAGTGGGGTTGGAGTATCCCCAAAGGTGAAAGCAGGGTTGGAGTATTCTCTCAGAGTAATGGGCTTGAAGTGTCCCCAAAAATAAAGGTTTGATATTGGATTTAAGTTAAAAGCAGGGTTATAGTATCTCCTCAGAATAGCGGGGTTAGACTATCCTTAAAAATGGAGGTTTTATATTAGATTTTAATTAAAAAACGGAGTTGGAATATCCCTTCAGAATAATGGGGTTAAAGTATCCCTGAAAAAAAATCTTTGATGTTAAAAGGAATAGGTCATATTTTTGAAAAAAGAGAATCTTTAAAAATTGGGTGCCGAAGGTTTGGCTAAAATTTTCCTCTTTTGTTTAGCCTTGGTTCGAGTCTAAAGGGCTTAGGTCATGGGAATGAGACGAGTACATCATGAGGCATTCGAACACCTTAATAAAAGCATTTCAAAAATTGGGTTAGAAACAAAGGACAGTGTTGCATCATTTATCTTTATGAATTTATTTTGAGCTTATCTGAAGGTTTGAGGTGTAAACGAGGTACCATTGGAAAGATAACTCGATGTGGTTTAATGTAAAAATATTTCAAAAATCCTAACTTTTTAGGCAGAATTCATTTTTGAACTTTAGCTTATCTCAACACTGGCAGCATGTACATGGTAAAGGTATGATGGACGTTAAAAAATCATTTCAGATTCATTTGGAATCATTAAAATGCGAATAATACCTTTCTAAAAAGGGAAATTCATGAACTCTATGGGAAAAATATTAAAGGATTCAAAAATGTTGTTTGTTGAGCCGAAACAACCAGAATAATAAACTGCTCGCTGGATCCATGGGTTACGAACAGAAAAGATTCAAAAAATCATAACTATTTCATCCAAGATGATCTAAAGGTAAATCAGATATCATTGGAAAAGTAATTCGAAGCCCTTCGAGGGAAAAATACCAATACATTCTAGATGAATCATTGTTTTATTTTTAAACACTTTTTCAATCCCAACCCACTTTGCTGCCAGAACAAAACAAGGGAGGTGTTTGGTATTTTTTGGTTCTTCATTGGGTTGAGCTCAAGCCATGGACATTCGAACATCTGTAACTGAGATGAAGGGTTGACATGGGTGTCATGAGCTCATTCCACAGTCCCAAAGTAGTTTGGGGTGATGGAACAACCCGTTGACCATGCCATCATGATGGTGTTTGGCTAAGGACCTAGGATTCACATTTTTCAGCTAAAATACCTCATTTTATTTTTTTTTTGAAAACCAGCATTCTTATACTCATTCTTCCACGGATCTAGAACTGAATGCTTGCTTTACCCCCAAGGTTGGAAAACCAACTTCATAAAAATCTTAAGCCCATGTTATTCTCCATGTATGGGAGATAGCATGTGCCTAACTTAGGGGGGGACTCTTTGAAATCGGGTTTTCTAGCATACAAACAAACATCTCAACACAAACAAAGTGCCATAAACATGATATAGAACATGGAGAACATGTATGCATAAAAAAAAAAGAATGCATGGAGATGATAGAGAGATACATGAACATACTTAGGATGAACATGCTGAAAAAAAAAGCATTTTTATTTCATGAAACTTATTAGCTGCTAGGAAATGTATGGGCATGTTTATGACATGTTAAGATGCGTGGTTTAAACATGAGATGCAGGTGTGAATATGGAAAGAACATGGCAAGGTCACATGGACAGAGGCTATTATGGTAATGAAAATGTAAGGGGATAGCATGCAGACACCAAGAAAAACATCAAGACCCTAAACTACCACAACCAAAGCCATAAAAATACATGGGAGTCCTAAAGTGGCCATAAAAGCGTAAAATGGGTTTACTAAGATGATGTTGATGATAAAACAAAAAGTATAAAGATCAAGGTTGAGGGAATATACCAAAAACTTAAACTTCCCTTTTTTTCGAAGCAGTGGTTGTGGGCTCAATTTCCTCCTTCTCCTTGCTATTGTCTAGCAAGAAAAAGATGAAAAGAAGTAGCCTTTTGGTAGCATGGTTGATGGTGAGGCTTTTTAAAGATCAAAATATGTGGAAAGTTGGGTTCTTAAAGGTTTTCTACCAGTGGTTTGGGGTAGCTACGGGAATGAAGTATGGAGGTCAATGAAATAGTATTTTCGGAAGTATTTTTAAGGCTAAGAATTGCTGGAGGATTTGTGGGGATGGGTAAACGTTTTCTGGGATTGCTGAAGAGTTTTTTGATAGCTGGGAGCCCTTTGTTTTCCCCTAAGGTAGCTGATTTTTTTCTCTAAGGTAGCTTTTTCTAAGATCCCTCTTTTTTTCTCTTAGTTTAGCCCCTCCTTTATACAAGACAATGTAAAGGGCCTTATTAATTTTTCTTCTGTAGCAAGGTATATCTTTAGCTGCCAAGTTTAGTTGACTTTTTTCTTATTGGTTCTGCCATGCTGATCAAGGGAGCAGAAAGGCTGTGAAAGCCTACAAGCTGGAGATATGCTTGCCACCCTTTTACACCCATATATTTTATGAAAGTGACCTTTGTCATTAATTGCTTGGACTCCAAAAATTTGTTAGAATCTGTTAATGAACCCATAGTTAAGGTTTGCAATGTCATATGATAGTTCTTTGGTGCAAACACATGTTTAATTATATTTTGGATAGGTAATGCGAAAGCTGAAAAGTGGTTTGAAGTAGCCAAAATAGCTTGCATGTATCGATATATATCACTCTATATCATACTCAAGGCAAATTTTATGCATGAGTATCAATATAAGGATACTTCTATTGATACTAAAAGCATAAATTATTTCCAATCTTGAGACTTTGAGACCTGTATCGATACTCATGCTTTTGTATCAATACATTTTGCCAAAAATCACAATTTTAGCTACTGCCAAGACTTGTATTGATACAATCATGCTAGGTATGATACCACACCATAGGTATCAATACCAAACCCTCATGTATCAATACTATACATGGAAATTCAAAATTTTTGTAACGTGAAAGCTTTATGATAGTGTTTAAGCACTCATATGACCCAAACATGCCTTAGGTTCCTCGAGTTATCCTATCTCAGTCACAAAAGATGAAAATTGCCCTATTTTTGAATTTTTCTTTAAAGCAATCCATAGGCATTTTAGGCCTTCCTAAAAAAACTATCACCGGCCAACTCATTCCCCAGCTTTATTTTTATTTTTGTTACCTTTTACCTAAACCCTTAAGATACCAAAAATTGGTTCGAACAAAATGAGGTGTCTATAGCTATTATCGCATGAGGTTGGATTTCACTTGAAATATGGATTCCCTTCACCCACTGGCTTAGCCATTTATTTGCCTTAATTCAACTACAGTACCTCATCTAGTAAATGGGTATCAAGGCATGAGCTCTTCGTCAATAAGGCCTATAGTCCTAAATTTTGATGAAAAAGCAGGACAAGAAAAAGAAAACAGTCCTAAGTCTTCTTAATTTACTGAGGAAAAAGTAAATATCTATTATGGAAAAACACTTAGGGCTATGGAAAGCAATGATAAATTTGACATCATAGATGCCAACTCTATGGGATTAGTCTCCAATCTCACCATCTCACCTAAGTTCAAGGTACCAAATTTTGAAAAGTACAATGGAACTATAGATCCGACTACCTTTCTTCAAATGTATTGTAGGAAGATGCAATATATGAAAAGAATGATAAAATACTAATACACTGCTTCTAAGATAGTTTAACTAGGTTAGAGGCCATTGGTATATAAAGCTAAACGGGTTTAGAATTTAATCATGGGCAAATTTAGCTTGTGCTTTTCTGAACCAACACAAGAATGTATTTGGCTGGGCCTTAGATCCCTTTTCTCTCATGCATATGGTGAAAAAACCCTTCAAAAGATTTAGGAAATATGCACAAAGGTGGGGAGAGAAAGTTGCTCAGGCTCACCCTTCTCTAACTAAAAAGGAAATAATGGTCATCTTTATCAACATCTTGTGACTTTCCAACTATGAGAAGTTAGTAGGGAATGCTACAAAAAATTTTGCCAACATGGTTATACTAGTCGAGATGATTAATAATGCCATAAAAAGTGGCAAGATATTTGGAGGAGAATCATCCAACTCAACGAAAAAGTCCATGGCCAAAGGAAAGAGGTGGAAATTAATGTCGTTAGTGAAAGTATAGCTAAATTCATCAAGAGTCTATATCCAGAACAAAGTAAGTACTTCCTAACATGACCTATCCGGGTTTCAATCCATACTCACCAATGCCACAATTAGTCTACCTAGTTGGGTTTACCCTAATAATAAGCTTTGCACTAAATCTTGTTCAAAACAATAGTTAACCTTATAACATAAACAATACCTAAGGAATATCTTAACCCACTTCCATACTCTTACAAAGAGATCTGCACTCACTTATTAGCAGGCCAGTTGGTCATCCCTATGTTTATAAATCTTTGATCATCTTCGTATCCCAAATTGTATGATGAAAATGCCTATTGTGAGTACCATGGTAGGGCACAAGGCCACTCTATCAAGAATTGTACCTTGTTCAAAAGAAAGGTATAGAGTTTTCTAGAAAAGGCATGATTAAGGTCAAACAAGGGCTTAAACTTAATGTTGAAGCCAACCCATTTCCCAACCATGTAGAAATAAAGGTGAATTTAATAATTGATAGAAAGACTTATTGGTTCAAGATGCATGTTAGGGAAATCAAAATACTAATAAATGGAAAGCTTTTGTGAAAGCCAGGATAGTATAAAAAATGAAAATCAAGATGAAAAAGCAATTTAACCCTCTTATTGATATTAGGGATAAAGGTAAACACTACAACACTACCAAATTTCCTAAAAATGGTCCAAGAGATAATGGATCATTTGAAAGTTAAATTTTACAAAAAATAAGATGAAGATATGAGCCCATTTATCTATGTTATAAATAAGAAGAGGAAAAGCCCTATTTATGGTGTTAAAAGCCTACTAGTCTTGTTCGCTAATTAGTTGAATGGCAAAATTGTCCTTGCTGAGCCTAAATCGAAAATGATTATCAATCTCCTATCCCCTTATAAATGGAACAAGGTTATACCTTGGAACTATGAAAGTAAAACTCTGATCATTGGAGAATCTAGTCAAGAAAGCACTAATATGGACCTTTTGAGGGTGAGCCATTAACCTACAGCGATAGATCTTATGCCTCAGCTATAGCAAAAAGTGAAACTCAGAAAAAGAACATTGCTTTTGTCACTCAAACATAAAAAATTCCAACTAAGGAATTGGATTCGATAGCTATCAAGGAAACCATAAATGAAAAAGAATTCATAAAGCTTTTCAAATTCATCAAGCACATTACGTATAGGATTATAGATAAATTAAATAAGCAACCTGTTACTGTTAAATTTTAAACCTCATAGGAATGCTCTCTTCAAGGTCTTGAATGAAGCACATGTCCTACATGATATTCCTATAGACAAGTTGGACTAACTAGTAAGCAATATCATGGTTGATAATTACATCTCTTTTAGCAATAATGAGATTTCTCATGGAGGAATAAGAAATTACGAAGCCTTCACATCACTACCTACTACAAATATAGTACCCTGCCAAAGATTTTTATCGATAATAGGTCAACCCTAAATATAATGCCCATGTCTCTTTAAACATGCTACTATCTATGCATCTTATATCAAGCATAGTCACATGGTCGTATGAGCATTTGATGGGACCTATAGAGTGGTCATAGGAAACATTATCATTAAACTTCAAATTTGTCCATGCGTTTATAATGTAGACTTCCATGTGATGGACATTGCTCTATCTTATACCTATTTGTTATAGTGCCCTAGATTCACTTTATGAAGGCAATATCGTTATTGCTACATTAAAAATTAAAATTTGTCAATGAGAACATTAAAAAAATAGTGGAAAAGACAGTTGGAACATACAAAGACTGGCATGAGAAACTAAATGAGTCAGGGATTGATACGAGCAACTCAATCTCATTAAAAAGAAAATAATAAAAGCTATCTATCATGGGCAAATATACCAAAAGCATATGGTAAAGGTCCATCACAGGAAGGTCCATCCTCGTTAATTTTAGGAAGGTGACTTAGTGCTCAAAAAGATTATCTTAATCCACAAAGGTGTAAAAAGTAGACCCTAAACTGAGAAGGGTCAAACATAGTGAAACACATTTTCTCTAGAAGAACCCTGATCTTAATCAGGATAGATGATGATAACTTGCCCAGCCCTGTCAACTCTGGTTTGTCAAAAAATACTATCCCTGAACAAGTTTTTATGGTGAAGACCTAAGAAAGCATTCTATAATCCTCCCTCAAATAAAACCTTGGATGAAAAAACTAAAAAGGAATCCAAGAAAACCAAACTGCTTACATTGAAAACCTTAAAAAAGTAGATTAATGGACCATAGCTTTCTTTCACCCAAACCTAACTGAATTCATACTATCACTAGCCTAAGCCAACACCAATCTAAGTTATTCATTGTACCATGAATTAGACATCGAATTATAACCTAATCTACTTGCCATACTCTAACCTACCTTACCAAAACCTATTTTTATTTGAACCAAAAGAGAAAAGGCAATGCTTATTTAAGCTCGAAGCAGCTATCACTTCATGGGGCAATCTGAGTAGGTTTTTTAAAGATCGGCCAACATCAAAAGGATCGACTATTTGAATAAAAAGTCTCTGAAAGAATTCAGTAAAAGATTCTTACCATTAGCATCAGAGGCACCAACCACCCAAAAAGTCTATCATTAACTTTTTTTTTACATATCTGAAGATTTTTTTCATGAGTTGTACTTTTTTTTTGGAATAAAATTGCTTGTTTCCCTTTTAATTCCACTTTGTAGCACCTGCAGTCCATAATGCATCATGTTTATCATTTAATTGATAATGCTTGATAAATAGACAAAACTGATTATAGGATTTCCTAGTATTACTTTGAAAAAGATTAAGATTTTACAAGAAAATCTTTTCAAGCCCTAGGCTGAAAATCCTTTTCTGACCTAACACCCAAAGCACCAATCAGTCCACATTAAGTATCTAAAGCAACCCTTTAAACCAAATTGAAAGGACGAATCCATAGAGCTCATCAACAAAGCTAGCCAATAAAAGAATTCAAACATGAGCTAACCAAGCTAAAAAACTTTTTTCATAATTATAGGCTGTCTGAACACTTTAAGAGTAACTTTGAACATCTAAGAGCTTCTAGATATCAAAAGCAAATTTGGTATTATTATTTCACAATTAGTTTTAGTTCATAAAGAATTTGCCACTTAAGATATCAAAAATTCAAACTTTATAACAATTAGTCAATCCATGTTTCTTATGTACTCTGATATTTTATTTAGATGTAAGCTTAAAACAAATAATTGACTTTCATCATATTGTCTTACACTAATGAATTGAGCATTGATTTAGCCTAAGTTTGTTAGTTGATACAATACCCATGTTTTAATTTTGTTATTCATTCAATTTTAAATTATTTTGATGTCATTTCATTAATTTTCCAATAACATGTTGGGTGCCTGTGGAAAAATTTCATTGAAATGTTTCTAATGGTTTTTGTGGTAACTGAATCGGATTTGTATTTTTGGGTTGCATCCTTATTACCATGCATGTAACAATTTACATCTTTTATGTACAAACTATTTACTCTAAAAGTCAAACTAGCAAAGAATCCCAAGTATAGATTCTTACTTTCAAAAGCCCTAAAGGGTCCTAGATAAGAATTCCTGATGCTATAAGCTTGCAAATAAGAAAAGTAGGTAAAGTATCTAAACTCATACTGTTTTAGTTCATAAAAAGATGGACACATATTCCTTTAATCTATGAAGACTTGGGCATGTCTCTCTTTTCCCTTGAGTCTACAAAGAGCTAGATGCATATTTCCTTTAGTCCAAAAAGACTTGGATGCTAATCCCACTTTACTCCATAAAAAGCTAGACACTTATCATCACAACATAATATAGTTCGCATTGTTGTAAACCCAATAAAGGTGGCCCATACTAAGAGTCAAAGCCTAATGTAGCTGGCAATGTCATAAGCCCAATAAAGTTGACCTAAATCAATAATCAAAGCTGAATAACTAGCCATGTTGCAAGCCCAGTGAAGTTGGCCTATACCAAAAGTTAAAGCCTAATATAGCTGGCCAAGTCATAAGCCTAGCAAAGTTAGCTAATATCAAGAGTAAACCCTAATGTAGTTGGCTATATTGTAAGCCTAATAAAGTTGGCATAGTGTACAAAAATTTAGGCACTAATCAAGTTTGTCCAAAGAGATAGGCATCTATCGAGTCTGTCCTCAAAAAGCTAAACACCAATCATGCCTATCCACAAAAAATTGAGACCAATTGAGTTTATCCATAAAGAGCTACACACTATTCGAGTCTATCAACAAATAGCTAGGCCTTGTTGAGTTTATCCATTAAAAGCTAGGCACTGATTGAGTCATTCAATCAAAAGTTTGATACCCAAAAAATTTATCCACAAAGAGCTAGACGTTTACCAAGTCTATCCATAAAGAACTGGGCACCAATCAAGTTAGTCCACAAAGAGCTAGATGCAACTTGAGTCAGTCCACAAAAAGCTAGGCATCATTTGAGTCTATTAACAAAGAGCTGGGCACTCATCGAGTCAAAGTCCACATTAGCTAGCACCTATCTAGGGGGTCAAATCCTAGACAACTTAAAAGTCTAGTAAGAAGGTTAAACCCTAAAAATTTTATTTTAACTTTCATCAAAATTATTGCCAATAGGTCATAACCATCATTGCTAAATAATAATTAAATCTCATTTTAAAAGCACTTAAGATGATTCATCCTGCCTCGCATAAAATAGTGTTTATTTATCTTTTCCCTACTATTGATAATTGGCAATGGTTAAATATTGTCTCATTTTGCAAGGAACATTTTATTTGAATTTTTCATTATTTAAGCCATCATCCAAACCATCAAAGATCATTACTCAAGGCAACATTAGGTCTATTCAGATAAGCGCGAGTTAATCATCCATCATTCCTAGCTAATGTGGGTGTCTAGAGAGCCAAAGGTACATAAAATCCCATTTACCTAAATAGGCATTGATAGATAGCTTTTGGGTATCCACACGAGGCACCATGTCATTAAAATTTCAAAACCTTGCTATTTGTATCGATAAAAAAGGGCATGGTACTGATACTTAAGGTGAGGTATCAAGACCAAGGTGTTTGCATTGATAAAGGCTTATGTTATAGCTTAAAATCCTTTTTTCATTAGCCAACATTGGTACAAGAAATGATGGCATCAATATCAAGCTATAGGTATCGACACCAGCTTTATTGTATCGATACTTGAGGCAAAAACTTGCTATAAGTATTGATACATGACACATTGTGTCGATACCTGGGCTCCAAAGATCACTACGGAAGAAATTTACAAGGAAAAACCCTCATGAAAGAAAATTATATCTAAAAAAATTAAAAAATTTTAAAAATGAACTAGAATTCCAAAAGGATGAATTCGTGCCACTTTATTAAAAATATACAAAAGAGTCTAAAATTCTAAACTTTAAAAAATTTTATAAAAAAAGCTTATAAAATAAAAAAAATTTATCTTAGAAATCAAAAAATTATAACAATAAATCCAAATTTTGAAAAGCAAGCTACATTTGATGCATTACTCAAAATATTGATCGGTAGAAATAAAAGTAAAATAAAATAAATTTGAAATCTAGAGCGAGTTTAACCAAAAATTTTGCATAAGTAGGATGCATGTGATACTACAAAAATTTTGAAATTAAATAATAAAATAGCAAATTTGACACCTCATGCTATAAAATACCAATATGGATTTTTCTTTGAGCATTTTAGACTTTTTGGGATGAGTATCAATGTAAATACTATACAGGTGCCGGTAAAAATATAAGATAATCGACTTACAAAATTTCACAAAAAACTTTTGAAATATTTCTAAAAATGGTAAATTTTGACTGTGACATCATATCCAAAAATAAATTTTAAAATCCCAAAAAAGTATTTAAAAGCTAATTTTTCTCCTTAATACTCATCTTTTTTTTGAGATTTGTTTTTTATGACCTTTACAATAGTAATTTTACGAATACGGCGCGAGCAACAACCTAGTCATGACTAAGGAGGTCTCGAAAATGCTTAGTCCTCATAAAGAAAGTCAACCCTAATAAGATGATCACCCGAATCTTGCTCTCAGATGTTTCGGACTATCGAAAAAAGAGGCCCAAACGAAATTGGGTGTCTACACTAAGCATGCTAGGTGAATGCTTAAGCTTATGGTTTTCAAACCAAGGCCTAGTAGAAAGCTATAATCACACTCTTAATTATTTTGTTACTAACATTTTAATTTCCATAAAAAAATAAAATTTCTTCTTGAACTTAAAATTCATTTTGTTAATGTTAAATATGTTCATGTAATTTTAGCTTATTTTATGATGATTCTGTCTACTTATGTCATATTTCTATAACACATGTATTCATTAAAATCCATTTTTATTAACACATGAGCATTTCACGATATGTGTTGGTTCATGAAATTATACCGTTATGTC